>NKZD01002025.1:0-10617 GCA_002370635.1 Metschnikowia cerradonensis | reverse complement strand
ACCCAAGTCGCTCATTTGAGAGAGTTATTGCAGTCCAACTATATAACGGTTCCTGTATACCAATTGGTATATGCTAACGTTCAACAGGTGGAAACTCTACACCAGCCTCGCACCGTCCAATCTACTTTGGTCTTGTAAGGTACAACTTACATATCCCTGTATATCAATACATATACTAAAACATAGGTTGAAAACAACATCAAGAAAGAAGACTGATTTTGTAGCTGACCAGCGACGGGGATACTGGTCTTTATACAGCATTTGATTTTGTGTTACCTACCCATCTTCGTTTCGGATATGAAACGAGAGTTGCATATAATCCCGCAATGGTATATAGGGGCGCCCTTCCTCCTTCGCAACCAATATTCATACCGGCCGTGTCACGTGCGCGATCATGTCGGACGCTTAAATCATTACCTACATATTGATAACCTACATAATCTCTTCATGAAACTTTCTGAGATTTTCAATACTTTCAATGGTTATACATTCTAAGCATTTTATATTTTGACTATTTCCAATACTTCTTATATTTGCTAATGCTTTCTAATACTTCAATGGTACTTAACATATGATTGATACTGAGCCATTTTTTGAATGCTATAACTAGCAATTAAACAACCTGAAAATACCTGTTAACTGGCAAAGAACTCCAATAAGGTTTGTTTCTTGCTGATGCATCTGGATAAACTCTCAAGTATTCGATAGAAGTCATGTGGGAAGAGGTTATGCATGAAACATCCATGCAAATTTAAAAGAGCAGTGAGTTCTCTTGTGACGTGGCAGTACAATATTAAATTGATGTTGGCACATTTTCATTTAAATTGTTAGTATCGGGTTAAGGGCTTTCGTCTGACTATAAGCTGTACTAACCCACACGAACAAACAGCGTGGGCTCAAAGCACACTACACAAAATGAATCTAACAGATAATTGAAGAACTTTTGCATTGAATATCTCTGGCAAATTAAAAACTTATTACTGACTATAGTCTCGAATGGCCACTTTCACTTTCTCAGACAAAAATTACCGGCTACGTGAATGCAGACCATAACCATGCCTTCAACGTTGAAAAGACGCCAGCACTTGCACTTTCTTCCAAAATATGTACTGAAACTTTATGTTGCAATTTGAAACTTCTTCATCAGAACTATCTGATAGCATTTCATGTTTTTGATCTGAAATTTTGAACTATTTTACTAAAGCATGGTACACATTGCGTGAAGAAGATCTAAATCAAGCCAAAATTATCCTACTTTGAGAATCAGAATCTCTTTGACCCTTTAAAAATCTTCGAGTATCATGCTGAGTTAGTACATTCACCCAAAAATGTGTTATAGAAACGAAAAGTTGGGTATTGGATTTACAAACGCTGTTAAGAACATTTTACTAAAAAATAATTTACCCAGAAGCACAACCACCAATAGAAATCTTGGAAACAACTTCAAGTGGGAGAGATTACTGTGGAGTGCCAGTTTCGTGACTAAATGAGAGTCAGTCACCTTTAATCCATGAATAGGAATCGTGTTTCTTTCAAATAACTCAGACGTACCATTTGGAATAGGTAAAGTTATCTAAAGACTTCACATGCTCTCCTTCAGAGGCAACAATAAGAGGAAATACAACACTATTGCTCAGAATCATAGCATCACTCTTGTCAGATTCTCTGGACATTCCATATGTTCGTCCTCTTACTGTGCCTTACAGTTCTTATCATCATCTTCCTCTTCTGTCTTGTGTCTTCTACTCGAGCGACTGCTATGTAACTTCGCTTCAAGAGAAGACAAAAAGAAGATATCCACAGGGATACATTTCAAGAAAGGTGAAGCCATATTCTTGTTCACCAAGAAGCCCCGGTAGTCGCCGCACTCATAGCCACACAAATGGGCATGGAGATTCTCGACCTTTTGGTCCCTATTCAAATTCATTTTGAATGGCCTTACCTTTGGTAACTTACCGAGGACTATATCATCTCCGGAAAGACCAAAGTATTTGGAGTCCGAGGCATCTCCAGCCAAAGCGTATCCTTTGTCCCAAACAAAAGTGGGAGGTTTGGCGACTTTGGGGTCTCTTAGAGCAAGATAGTTAAGCTCGGGGGTATTCACGACACTGAGTGGTTTGTAATGGTCATGGACCTTTACGTAGAATCTCCGGATAGGGTCTCCACAGACACTAGAGGCCATAAGAAAGACCAGGAACAAGAGGGTTGTTTTCATTCCGGTTTTAGGTTTTTGCTAATGAATTTGGATATGGATGAAATTGGATGAATCTGGATGAGTTAGATAAATCTTGTGGGAGAAAACACCACATTTTATATAACCAGCCAATTATGCAAAACCCAAAACAGATTGAGTGCTGTATCCACCGCAAAAGCTGCAAGAATCCGTGGACATGACCCGATACTTGTGTATATCCTGCATTCTTAGAACTAGGATGCTGCCTATAAGAGAATCAGCCTAAGCTAGTCATTAATCGGCGGTTTCAAAAGGGTCCAATTAGTAAACTTCTGGAGATGTAATTATGAGTCTTTCTAGGTGGTAGACATATCTTCCATTACTTCAACTTCAGAGTCCATCAAGCCTCTCCATTTAACCTCATTCCAGTTCAGTTTATCTGCCGTAGCCAATTTCAGCACCGTCTAAAAATTTCCCCTACCCCACTTGGCTTCTCCTTTTTGCAACAATTCCTCTCGGGACTTACTTGGTCATTCGCGGCCATGTTGCACGTGACTAGATACAGTGTGGCCAAGTAATATCTCAAGTCATTTCCGTGCATATGAACCTTTATCTTTTCCTCTGCCAACAATGGAGCAATTCCTTTTTGAACGGCGCAAGTGCCTTATCTGTCGGTATTCTGAATATTATTGTGGGGTGATTTTTACGTGCAGATAATTGCCTACCCCAGAAATGTCTACTCTATGTCCAACTTGTTGATGCTCTCCAGGAGTAGAATTCACTTGAAATGAAGATCCACTCGGAATATGAAAGGGTTAACAACCACCTGTTATTCAAGCGTTGTCTATATGACTCTCCTTGCGCCCCCTTTGGAAGACATATAAACATATTTTGTAGACCCAAACCCACCAACGGGACTTTTCGTAGCTGTTCACCACAAATTAAGACCAAAGAGGAAATCCATGTCGATAAAAATATCAGGTGTTTTCGGGGAAAATCTTTCATCGGAAAAGTGGTGGTGTGCTGATGTACGCTGCGCTCATGAGTGTGGGTCGTTTATGCCTTGAGTAGAAGTGGTCACTCCGTATCCACCAAAAACATCAGTACCTCAGTAATCTGCCTCCATTAATATACCTCAGGTAATCTACTTTAGTGTTGAAGTCGTATGACTAAGTGATTAATAATGGTGTGAACCTTCGGCCCCCGTGTCACGTGACATGGTGTATTCAATTACCCAATCAGGTAATACATGTGCAACCCTGAGAGCACCTGATGCGCGCATGTCACGCACTCACAACGTTGGTATTCAACCCCGTATCAAGAGCCAAATATTGATAACGCCTACTCTCCATCCAAGCACATAACCCACCCAAATTGTGTCCTATCACTGATATATCAGAATTCTGTTTCTTCAAACCAAAATCGGTTATTCCTTGTCTTGTTGTAGATGTTTGAATTTACTCGTCATGTCAAATGTATATTCAGCTTAAAACCTACAAGTTTGTTGTTAAAAGAGGGTTTCAAGGGGTGTGTTTCTGTTCTGACGTGTACGAAGGAGTAACAAATGACTAAAGGATATTGTGCGCTAAGGTTTGAAAAATACTTATGCGGGGCGCGGAATTGATTGTCTAGGTTGTGCAAGAAAAGGCGGAATCTATTTTCAGTTCTGAGAAGGGGGACAAGGCGGTAGACTCAAGGAAAGGGAGTCGTTAGCCTCTATTAATGATTCGTTGTGGTATAGGTTTTCAGGCAAGCTCAAAGGATTTTGAATGGAATGAGTCAAAGGGTGATGTTCTGGTGAATTAAGAAAGGTAACTATAGACGAAAATCGGGTATGAGCACGCCCAGCTTGGAATTTGACTTCTAGGCCGGTTATTTTATCTTATTTTGATCCTAAAGGACGATGATATCGAGGCTATTGTCAAAAGCACAGACCAATACACTCTGACCTCCTGTGGTCATCCAATCAAATGTTCGTTGACTACCACCAATCAATATTACCAAGACCATATTTTTTGGTATACACCTTTCATTGGGGTAGTACCAAGAATCCGCTTCTTGTCCTCACAAAGGATTTTCTAAGGTCTCCATCCTCATGGGTCTTCTAGTTAACAATGGTTTATACTACCCTAGCACCATCTAATGTTAGCCATAACCCTCTTAGTCTGTCTCTTTTGGTTGGTGATGGTAAATATTGCTACATGCCGGAGACCTACCAGATTAAACAACTGGATATAATTGAGGAACTGGAGAGCATCTTGAAAATACAGGCATAAAATCAGCCACAGGAAAGGTTTGTTGGTGAAACAGGATTTAAAATACTATGTGATTTAGTAATTGATAGGGTTTGCTGTATTAGGCTCCAAATTCTCATTGAAAGAATCCCAACAACCTAATCAAGCAGACACAAGAGTTGTTGATTGATTCTCAGGCTTGCTTTAATCATGTTTTGTTGATTGAGCCTTCATAGTGTATGGCCAAATACTAAACTATTTACTAGCCTGGAATCCTGAGGTACATTGGATCGAGAGAAGTGATAATTGGGATTTTGGAGTTTTGCACTCAAAGTTCTCCAAGCCATCATTATGTTCTTACTTAAAGGCCATTTCCAATCGAAGGAACTAGAGTCAGTAATTGTCGACCTATATCCTATACATTGAGTGAATGGACTGTGAGTACAATTCATAACTTTCAGAACTCCAAAATTAGTGATAGAGATGTTGATTTATTACCTCGAGTATGCAGAGTCGGAAAATTACAGACCATACTGTTTTGCTTTTGAATCTCTCTTTTTTCCAGACTCTACAATATAGTGAACTATCACCACGCCTAGAGCCTCTAAGTTGGCTGGGATTGTATGGAATTGTCTATCCCTATCTATAATTGACTAAAATTGTCTAAGAACTCCCTGAATCTGTCTGGAATGCTTCTACTAATACTCTACCCTTCACTGATTTAGCCTTGTGAATGTAAATGCTAGATTGAGGCAGTGATTGCTTGTCTTAGGTCACTCTAGTGAGCTCACCTTTTCGGAAAGAAAAGTTCATACTGAAACTCGTTAACGTAATTTAGGAGATCAAAAAAATATTCTTATTCAAATGAATCAGCCACTCTACTTAATCTTTCGTGAACTGGATTAACCAGCTGATTTTATGACCTTGTAGAACGTTCTCGTTCACATCAAGTACCCATTCAGGAACTTTTTTTTGCGGTCAAGGGACCAAATAACTAACCTGTAGTTGATACCTATGAAAAGAGAAATAATTTAGTAGAACTTTTCAAGAAGGACTCATAAGAATATCTCATGTGTGTGTTTGTGTTGAAGGGGAGTGATTCTCTCATTATCTCCTGGTCAGGCTGACACCTTTGGCAGCCCTCACAATACGAAACCCAAATCCAGCTAGTTGTTGGAGGCATTGAGAACAATTAGAAAAGAAAGCTCAATTAAAAAAATTGATTAAAAGGAATTGCATCAATCCTGTATTTAATCAACACTATGAAAATCAAAATAGTACACCACTGTTTCAATTTTGTTGGAGTGTAGGTGGTCAAATCCCCAAGTTGGATGTACTGTGATGCAGGGTGCTGCTAATAAGCCAGGGTGGAACATCTGTGTACACACCACGTTTCATGTTCCATACCGCACTTTGTTTATAAAAGAGACCGTTTAATTCCCTCATTTTGTTAGACTTGTAAAAGGTAGAAGCTTTCACAAACATGTCGCCCAATGAATAATCCAAAATGCTTCCCATACAATCACTAATTAAGAAACTTTTACTACAATG
This sequence comes from Metschnikowia cerradonensis, assembly GCA_002370635.1. NCBI lineage: Eukaryota > Fungi > Ascomycota > Pichiomycetes > Serinales > Metschnikowiaceae > Metschnikowia > Metschnikowia cerradonensis. Next base: position 4,659 of record NKZD01002025.1, on the reverse strand, counting down.
GCCCAAAATATTTTAAGAACTACCAAGTCTGAACCCAGAGCTGTATCAAGTGTTAACCTTGTGTACAAGAACCAGATATACCAATGCCTGTTTGTTTTTATGAATCGTGGTTTACTGATTATTCTAAGTCTATTTACTGTTATTATTGGTACTAAATTCAAAATGTCTCTCAGGAATTATACACTATACAATTCACCCCGGGGTCTAAGTCCAGAGGCAATGAACTTCTTCTCTGCTTAGCCAACTTAACAGGTTAATGAAGAAGAAGAAACAAAGCATTTGGGGGATAATTTAGATTCCCTGATGATATAAGTGTGATAAAGAGCTATTGAGGATCCCACAATTTTGAACCCTGTTTAGGGGGCACTCATCATTTCCTAAACAATAGGACGCGCACTCAAAACAGGCCTAAACCTCCCAAAAAGAGAATTTGGATGCCCTCATGCAAGAAGCCTCCATGATATTTTAAAACCGATCATATATTATCTGAATATTATTTCGAAGACAATGCGAGAGTCAAAAAACAATCAGTCCTATGAGGTCGGAAATGTTTACCTGGTAATTAAATATAACATACCACGTTTCCTCTCCTTGGACGCATGAGAGATATACATGAAATCAATTCATCTCGTCCTTGCCTCTTTTATTGCCGCCACTGTGTGGGCAGATGCCAACAACTCTTTGGCCTTCTTCGCAAAAATCAATGGGACCTTGGAGCAGCTTTCTGGAACCCTTTTTGGCTCACTGAAAAGTTCAAGTGTATTGTCTTATAAAGACCCGTTGGCTGTCCCTGTCACTTTCTTCTTAAAGGGCAAACACGCGTTCACTAACGATACAACTATCCCAGGATTTGTGGCATTACTTGGAAGCGCATTTATCTTCTCTCCTTCTGCCAAGGCAACAAGTTTGGATTTGGATAGTGAAAACAGAGTTTTAAATGGTACTTTACACTTGTGCAAGTATCTGAACCGTATGCACTTGATTCAGTTTACAAAACCCTACGAAAGGTATCATAAGTCTTTTCAGGCGGATATTTACCTCTTGCCCCCCCCCCCCCCCCCCCCCCCCCCCGCCGACAGAGCGGCGATATTGAATGATGTGTATCTGTCTAAAAAACACAATCCAATTGATGAACTTGAGAAAACGTTGAAGTATAATACGGTGACTAACCGTACTGAAAAACTTGAGAAACAATCTACTAAGAAATCGGTGACAAACTCTACTGAAAAACCTGAGAGTCAATTAGCTAAGAAACCGGTGCCTATTGTAAAGCCGGTGGCCAAGTCTACTAAAAAACCTGAGACTCATTTAACTAAGAAACCGGTGCCTGTTGTAAAGCCGGTGAAAAACCCTACTGAAAAACCTGAAAAACAATTAGCTAAGAAACCGGTGACCAACTCTACTGAAAAACCTGAGAAACAATTAGCTAAGCAACCGGCGACTTACCCTACTGAAAAACTTGAGAAGCAATTAGCTCAAAAAGCGGTGCCTGTTGTAAAACCGGTAACTAAGCCTATTGATAAACCTGAGAAAAAATTGGCTGAAACATCTAGGGCTAACCTCGATGAAATGCAGGTGACTAATCTTGATGAAACTGTGACTAAGTCTGTTGAAAGACCGTTGAATAGGTCTATTAAATACCCTGTGACAGATAAGAGTTTAACTGAACTCAAAGGCAAACTTGAGCCGAAAAAAATTGAGAAAGATAAGCCTGAAAAAGATTTGAAAGTTAATCTTGAAGAAAATCAGTTGGTGAAAAATGTCTCTCGGAAACGTCTCCCCAGGGCTGCGAACAATGAATTCACCATCTCTTCTAGTAGGAATTCCGAAGCAAAACTCATGGACTCTGAATATAAAATGGTTTCCCCAAAAGCAAAGGAGGTATCTTCAGCTGATTCCAGTCTGTTCGCATTTCCTATTTTCGATTCCTCCACATCCAACAAAGAAGATGTGGCTAGAAGCGTGGCNTTCGCATTTCCTATTTTCGATTCCTCCACATCCAACAAAGAAGATGTGGCTAGAAGCGTGGCCACCGACAGCCCCGACAGCATTGTTTCCAAAAAAAAAAAAAGCAGATCTCTGTCCGAAGCTTCAAGCATGAAGGTGGTAGTGCAAGGCTCAAAATGGAACGCCACTACCACCTTAAAACCATCTTTCAATGCTTCCATTTGCACTGAGTGCGAGGAAGTTTCCTACAAGACTGTGCGGAAGACCTACACCTTCTACACCACTTATTGTCCACAAGAATCCACCGTCACCAACACTGTATGTGAGGAAGAGTGCGCCACATCTGGAGTGCCTGAAACTACTACTGTCACCCTGAATTCCACCGAAGGCATTGTTTCCAAAACCACCACGGTTGAAGAAACCGGAAGGGAATACCGGTCCGAGGATTTGAAAGACTCCTTTACTACCAGAATTCCTGCGAAGACCAAGGTGAAGGAATTCAATCCCCAAACTAGTCCAGGTACAATCTTCCAAGCAAAGTAAGCAGAAAATTTCCAAGCCAAAAGAAGAACACGCTTTTAAGCCAGTCCAAGCACAATCTTCCAAGCAAAATGAGGAGCAAATTTCTAAGCCAAAAGAAGAACAAGCTCTTAATCTGGTCAAAGCACAATCTTCTAAGCCGAAAGAAGAGCAAGCTTCTAAGCTAAAAGGAGAACAAGTTTCTAAGCTAATCAAAGCACAATCTTTCAAGTCAAGTGAGAAGCTAGATCCTAAGCCAATCAACGCAAATGACCCAAAGCCAATTCATGCAAATACCCCCAAGCCAAAGCCTGACTACAATACTGGTGAGAAAACCACTCAGAATGTCAGCAACACCATTCCAAAGCCAATTATTTCCCCATTCAATAACACAGCTTCCAAGAATGTCATGGGTGCATGTATCCTCGGCTTCGCGGCTTTGTTGTTATAGTCATATGACTTATTTCGACTTATTTCGATTTCCTTTTTGATCCTGTACGTGTTCTATTAGATTTCAGGATTCTTTGATTTTTACCTTCGACTTGTTTTGTTTTACCAAGTGTTATGCTCTGTTTAAAAGAGCCAAACCTCAAGTCAACCCTTCGACGAGTCATTTTTCATTGGTTCTGAATTTAACCGACAAATTATTACCGCTGATACAATCTAGCAGGTTCATTTGTCTTTGATTCTTGTTCTCATTAAAAGGAACCTCTATGGGTTGTTCTACACTACCAAAAAATGGATGGAGAAATACTTGTCTCTTAGTATCAATATACTTGTTTTGTTCGTACCATAAGAAATTGTAGTTTCTGAAACCACATAAAGACCCTGAAAATTACGTACCATCTAAAGAGTGATCAGACTACTTTGCTCTGTAGACTTTATTTCATTCCTGAAGACTCGATCTGGGAAGGAACGTCATATCAGTGCTCCAAAGACAAGTTAAGTGAGCTAATAGTCATTAAAAAAAGAGCTGCTTGTGATTTCAACATATGTTTCAGTATATTATTATACAGGGATATGTAATTTGGTACAGTTGTGGTTACAAGAATCCTTGTACCACCCTAACAATATCGGCCACTTCGCCAAATCCAGTGACATCTAACACTCCACCAACACCTACCAACACATTTTTGGTGAGACTCTTGACCAAGGGAAGGTAATCTCTCCAGCCTCTTCTCTCCATCCGGTTTGGATTATTAGACTTGACAGTAACTCCAGGTACAGTCACCATGTCTTCCAATAACATACCGTTCATCTCGGCGAATTTTTCAGTATCGAGAAGCAAGTTATTGGTCATCTGCCCAATCACATCAACGATTTTCTTGTTTTGTTCAGCATCTGGTTGAACTGGAGCAGCGTAAACAGCAGGAAGGATAGCGAGAGTAAGGAGAGAAAGCTTCATATTGAAGAGGAAAGATTGAATGGGTTGATGATCAGTACAAATGATGAAGAAAGTCTTGGCTTTTATAGTCTTCTGGTCGCTAATCTGGAATGGTACAATTACTGAAGAGGTGCATCTTCGATGAAGTAGTTACACGAGCAAGTACCGTCACCTCAGGGATTTTCTAGATAAACGGACAATCGTCAGAAACTTTGCTCAAATTGAAAATTGGATCGACACGAAAAGCTTGGTGTAAATGTAAGGTTGTCGTTAACGATTGATCTAAATTCCTAACGAAAGTTTAAATAGTTCAGAATATTTTAGTCAATAGATTCTTTACTAGATGTTCATGTTCTTAGGAGCTCACTTCAGAAGGAGTCACAGTTACTCTAGATTCTGCCCACCCGTAAAATACAGTACCATATTTTTAGGAGATACGAGGATCTTGACCATAGATTAAGTTACTAAATTTAAGTAGACGAGCTTGATTGAATTTTAGTGAGGGTTGATCACTTGACGGCTTGACATTGACGATTCACGTGTGGTATGGTGTGTGCAGGCACATAGGTTGTGAAGAACTCAGTCCAAGTCATTGGTAAACATCAGTACATCTACACTAATTAATATTGGTGGGTCTAGTGTCGGGAGACATCTGGTATGCCCCTCAGCTGATAAATTATTTTTGGTGGTGTTATAAAATAGCTGGAGCTTGTCCCTTTATATTGGGGTGAGCCTTCCCATGACCAAAGTCACGTGAGTGGCTGCGGCGCTAGAGAGACAGCAAGAGCTGTTTTCTCAACATAGGTTTT
>NKZD01002022.1:0-11546 GCA_002370635.1 Metschnikowia cerradonensis | reverse complement strand
AACTTCCCTGCCTTACTTAAAGAAGTTGTTAGACAACGGACGGACTCGCATTCCGGTATATATGAGTGTAAAGGATAACGCTCGACAGGTTTACCCACCCAGTTCCGGCCATCCTAATTAACCGTACTTAAATGCCACCTAACCTTAACCAATTCCACATCCACATCCGTACCCCAATTAATATTTAGACCGATTAACGATTTTAGATGGGCTACCGTGACTATGAGCATAGAAAAAAAAAATTTAGGAGGTATTATTTTTCAGTTGCAGTGCAGTGCGTAATCAGACATGGGTACACCACTCTATTTACTGAGTTCATTCACGCATGGTTCTCCAAAGGGAGGTTTGGGCTAAGTAGGGGAAGGATTCGGATACTTAAGTAGTTGATAACGGCGTCGCCTAGTCAACGGCTGTTGCTAGGTGCAAATGGGGAAAACTCTCCACATTCCATCCTGGTACCTCGTGCAATGATGGTGGAGATGTGGCACAGTGGAATGGCCATTGTTAGGTTTAGACAGCGTAGGTTTAAAATACTGAAATAGTAGAGCACTGCAGAACGTGGATTCAACACTATACTATTCTATAGTATGCTACTTTTATTTCAAATCACAGTCCTCTACTCTACTGTATACTATACTAATATATACTATACTACTACTTAGTACTTAGTACTACTTAGTACTTAGTACTTACTACTGCTTAGTACTTAGTACTTACTACTGACTCACTACTTAGTACTTAGTACTTGGTACTTAGTACTTACTACTGACTCACTACAACTGCCTTCTAATGGAACAACTACTTAGTACTTAGTACTTACTGCTGGCACTGAATAACCTAGTACTAACTGACTACTTATGACTCTCTATTTTGTACTTGCGATAACTAATAACTGACTACTTACTACCTATTACATACTACATACTACATACTACTTAGTACTTAGTACTTAGTTAAGTACTTAATACTACTTATCACCTACTACTTACTACTTACTACTTACTACTCACTTCTTCTAATATACGCCGTAATCTATACTAACTGCGTTGCTAGAATGTGGAGTGCTGTGTCATACTACTCTATTGTAATATATCATGCTTATATGTTTGGTGACGCTTAGAATGGCCGTTAGGATCAGACAGTGTAGGCTTAAAATACTGAAATACTAGAGCACTACCGAAGGTGGATCTAACAGTGTAGTAGTGTTAGTACTATAGTGTTGTGTGAGTGTGTAGCGTAGTAGTGTGAGTGTGTAGCGTAGTAGTGTGAGTGTGTAGCGTAGTAGTGTGAGTGTGTAGCGTAGTAGTGTGAGTGTGTAGTACGATAGTGTAGGCTATAGCGCTAATCTAGTTAGGTCTTAATAAGAGTCTAATGTCCAAGTTAGGATTGGTAATATTAGGCTTCAATGATACCCTATGGCCAGCGCCCTGTCTACGTGAACCTGGCAGAAGCTTAGTACGGTTCAGTATAGTCAATATTGACGGAGTGTAGTGTCCTATATCATTAGTAGTAATGTGGAGGAGTAACAACTTGTCGTATAGCATGATATAGTAATGTAGTAAAGTCGTAGTGCATTAGTATAGTATATAGTAATGTCGTGTTATACTCCGGTTACTATGTTCATTCGCCGATGATTCCTCCCAGGGACGAATCTGAGGTTCTTAAATACTTTTAGAGGAGAGGGCGTGCGACTACAATAGCGATGAACACTGTCCCAACATCGTACAATATTGGGCCGCAGCATTTTGAAGTGGCCAATTTCACGATTATACAGTGTAGGCTCAAAATACCTCAATAGGTACGGTACTACCTATGGTGGATCTAACATGTCTTGTGTAGTAGTGTAGTGTAGTGTAGTAGTGATATACCATAATGATATACCATAATAAAAACCATAATGATATACCATTGTAGCTAAATGATCAAAACATATTCCTCCTGAACCGTGGATGGATTTAGAGGGTCTACTTTCACCTCTTTGGTGTCTACAAACTCTCATTATTGTCAGTAATCAAGTCACTCACTTTTATTTAAGCTACAAACTCCGAAACACAGCGTTCACGGATTGACCCGGTTCCATAATCTCTCACAAGAACAATATTGTCGTGTGATATATGGATCCAGATGCTCACCAATGTGACTATAACAACAAAACTGCGAAGCCCAAAATACATGCACCAAAGGCATTCTTGGAGGCCGCATTGACGAAAGGAGTAATGGTGGACTTTGAAATGGAGTTGGTACCAGTTTTCTGCGATGTTCTGGCATCTTCAAGCTTGCCTGATTTTCCTGAATTTCCGGATTTTTCCCCACCTTTAGCACTACCAGCCTTTAACTCGGAAGCATTTAACTGATTTGCCTTGGAAGCTTTGGGTTCGCTTGGTTTGGGACCTTCACTCTGATCAAAAGTGTCTTCAAGTTTCAAAGACTCTTTCCGACCATTCTTTTGGCTTGGAGAATCATGACCATCCTTTTGGCTTGGAGAATCATGACCATCCTTTTGGCTTGGCGCATGATGACCATCCTTTTCGCTTGGGGAATCCTTCACCTTGAACTTCTTGTCTTGGGTTTCACCATTAGACAGACCTCCCTTTGCTCCTGAGTGCTCCTTTGCAGTGTGTCTAACAGTCGTAGTCTCTGGGACAATACACTTTCCTGTCACAGTCAATGTAGCAGCTGCTGCAACAGTCATGGTGGATGGAACACACTCTTTATCGCACTTAGTGATGGTAACGGTGGTTGCCTGTGGACAGTAAGTGGTGTAGTCAGTATATGTCTTCCACACCGTAGTATGGGAGCCATGCTCACACTCATTGCAAACCGTAGCATTTGGATTGGAACCTGACTCACATTCATTGCAGATTTTAACGGTTGCATGGGCTTTTCCTGATGTGGTGGAGTCCCCTTCCATAGTCTCAAGAGCTCCGTTACTGTTCAAAGTGTCCTTTTTCAAAGTGTCCTTTTTCAAAGTGTCCAAAGAATTGTCACCTTCATTGGTATCTTCCATTTTGCCTTTAGCTTTCGAGGAGCCAGGTACCAAAACGTTGGAGTTGTTCACTTTTTCAGGCGTAGAATTAGACACTGCCGATTCACCGTTAGATTTCTTGGAAGAATTCTTGTCTGATTCTGAAGATCCCACTTCCATTCCAGACTCTATGATCTGGGTTTCTGGAACTTCGATCTTTGGTTTGGGAAGGCCTGACCCTGACTCAACGTTCTGGTTTTCCGGACTTTGTGGACCAAGTCTTGCCGGAGACTGATCTAAGTGTTTATCAGTTTCCACCACAGGTTTCTTAGGTCCATTCATTTCATCTGTAGTTATGGTATCCTTACTTGCAGCTTTTTGGATCTCAGTACCAGACTGTCCTTGAGACGGTCCTTGAGACTCTCCTTGAGACTCTCCTTGAGACTGTTTTTTCTGAGACACTTGAGCAGCCGCCTCTCCCCCGGATCCTGAATTTTCTTTTGTCTTATCCTGCTCACCTGTATTGTGCCCCTGTAACTCTGTTTTTTGGCCATTCAAATTAGTCACTTTCAAAGGCAATTTTTGCGAACCTATCAACACCGTCTGATCTGTCTTGTTGTAAGGCAAGAAGTAAACATCTTCTTTTGTACATTTCTCGTAGGGGCTCGACGCGATAATGGTAAACAACACACGTTCTGGTTTCTTTGCTTCCCCACACAAGTAAAACTGAAGATTTACTTTCCCTGTCTGGTCAACACTAAACTCTGTTGCGTATGCAGTATGACCAAAAACAAGTCTTACATTATCAAATGCCACGGTTCCAGGGGTGGGCATGTCTTTGGTACTAGCAATACCCTTGACATACTCAAACGCAGGAGGAGGGTTTGTGGAGTCGTCCAATATGAAGTGGCTGACAGTCTCGTTGATTTTTTTGGCTGAAAGTGGGATGTAGGTGTTACCGGATTTGATGAAGAAGACATTTGGGAGTTTAGGATGCTCCTGAGTCAGCCCTGAATGTTTGGTATTGTCATCTGGAGTTGGAACAACTAGTCCATTTGCAGATCCACCTTGAGCTTGACCTCCAGTTGAACCTTGAGCTTGGCCTCCTTGTTGACCTTCACCCTTATCTCCAGTTCCAGATCCAGTTGAACCTCCAGATTGACCTCCAGTTGAACCTACAGGTTGACCTGCACTTCCAGATCCAGAAGCATGATCAAATCCTAAATCAGGATTGGGCAGTAAGGGCTCATTGGTCTTTCGGTCGTAATAATAAAGGTAGATATCCACAGCTTGACGACCCTCGCCATCCTCACTAAAAAGTTTTGAATCATCCTCCCTCACAAACACCTTCTTACCCACAACCCTATGTTCGGTATCCAAAGTGATTGGTTCTGGACACGGGATCTTCTGAATACCAAGCGAAGCCTCCATGTCTTCGAAACAAGCATGCCATCCCAGAACAATTTTGTTCGTACTAACAAGCTGCGGATTCACCTGATCGATCTTAAAATCGATTGGATATTGCTTACCAGCATTATAAACAAGGGGAAATGAGTCTCTATCTTCACCCAGATATTCAGCGGTGAGTGGGAACCATTTGTTGTGTAATTTGATAAACAAAGCCAATGGAGGTTCTGAAGATACCGTTAAGTCAGTCTCAATTTTAGAAAGGTGTCCACCTTCATTAGTGAAAACATTCCTAGTATTGTTATCGAAAGGCAAATAATAAACTTCTGCGTCCTTGCAAATCGTAAGCCGTTGAATGTCCCTTTCAATCACATAGTTATATACCCCAGAGTTAGGGAGAGAACTTTTACAGGACATAAATTTGTGATCTTTCCATTTCCGCTCTTTGTCCAATGTGATCGTCCTAGAATCAACTTTATCTCCGATAATTACCTGCCATATCTCGTTCATGCCTATATACAATTCATGAGCATAAGTAGGATTAAGCAAGTTTTTCTCAAAGGTGAGCTCCACTGGGGGGGCTGCAGGATTTCCCCAAATCAATACATTCTTGAAATCTTCGAATATTGCTTTCGGGGGAAGCGAGAGTGGGTGGTAATTACCGTCGACCTTTACCACAAGCACTCCTGGGAGGTCGGGGCGGGAGTCTGCGTGGACGGTGGCTGCGAAAATGAAGGCTTTGAGTAAGACTAACAACTTCATATTGGGGGATTTTTTTTTTTTAGCTTTTTTTGCTCTGATATAGGTATGATTGACCTTTTTCTCTTTTTTTTTTTTTTTGGTTTTTGGTTTTTGGGTTTTGGTTTTTGGTTTTTGGTTTTTCTTTTCTTTTGGATTGATTAAGGTGGGAAACTGGGTTATGTTTATAAGCACCCGCCAAGAAAAAATAAAGTAAAAGATAAATGTCCAAAAAGAGATGAAAAAAAAAAATTGCCAAAAGAGAGATGGTAAAAAATAACTATTTCCAAGAATAATACTTTATCTGCCACAAGCCTGCATCTCCCAATGCTATTGTTCTGGGAATAAAACTTTTCGCCTTTACAATCGGTAGGTGGGCAAATGCAGACATTGTAATATCGTGGTATGCACAATCCGCCATGCACCTTCCTAATGTCCACCCAAAAAAAAACACTATATTTTGAAGAATAGCAGGTGAAAAACTACTTTTGGAGAATTTCCCTTGGGAATGTGTCCTATTGTTTGTTGTGGCCCACGCCTGTAAACATTAGAGCAGTATTGGTGTAATATTCTTAGTGGGGTATATCTCCGATGATCAACGGATTTAGTGGAAAATAGTTTTAGGGAGTGATTTTAGTGGGGTGACCCTAGTGGAGAGTCCTAGATTTCCTCGAATGACTTCTTTAATTTATTGATTATATTGAATAGCTTAATTTTTTTAATTTATTAATTCAGTTGAATAACTAAAAAGTCTGACTTCTTTAATTGCTTGATTTCCTACATTATCATTTTTTCCTGTTAGATGTCTGAATGGTTGAATGGTTGAATGGTTGAATGATGGAATGGTTGAATGGTTGAATGGTTGAATGATGGAATGATGGAATGATGGAATGATTGAATGGTACAGGAACCAATTCGAAAAAAACAGTTAGTGGCTAAGTGTTAGATCCGCCATAGGCAGGGCCCTGCCTACGAAGGTATTATGAAGCCTCTCAGTCCAGTTGTTACAAGGGCCATTGCAAATGCCGTGTCATGACCATCTTTGTATGAAGTACTATGATGGTCCTTTCGGCTATTCTAGAACAATCCTTAGTATTGTGCTAGTGGAGAGTTTTTCGATGCCACGTTGCTCCCAAAGTTATATAAGCCACTCCCGGTTCCTCTCCTTGAGGGAACCATCAACGAGTACAAGATTAGGTTATGACACGTTATAAAGAACATAACATGCAGGTCGCACCCAACCGTTTTGTCTTTTCTTCAACTGAGGTCCATAGCCGCACTCCTGACTGTCGGTCGTGCAGCACCCACTATATGTTGAACTTGCAAAACATCTGTACCTCATGATAATGTGCCCGAAGGCACGTGATCAAAGTTCAGATTCACGTGTCCTACGGGAACGTGAATAGAGGAGCATGCAAGTATTAGACTTAACACTTGATTCATGTGCAGTTGAGCACATTTCTAACACAAGGTGGAAATGGTTGCTAGGAGGATTATTTAAGACATCCTGCATATTGGCTGCTATGCAGGCCAACATAGCTTGTTCTGTAAGGAAGGAGAATCTGTTGAACTTGAGGAACAAGTACAGAATTTTTCAAAATTATTCAAACCAGCGCAACAAAACTATTCAAACCAGCGCGACAAAATTGGTTCGAACCAAGAAGACAGAATGGTTCGAACCAAAATGGCGTAATATTTCACACCAACTTTTATTAGAATTTAATATCCTGAAAGCTTAAATCTGGAGAATTGCCTTATATGTACTACTTTTGGGATAAAAGTCTTGCAATACCAATCAAGGATGAAAAACGGACGGAACTGAACTGGTTTCCTTGTGTAGATGTGTTAACGCCAGATCCGCAACGACAGTTGCGGCACCAGGAGGACCAGTGAGTAACCATGGAGTAACGTCCAGTGATTGACTAACACTATAATACACTGATCANTATTAATAATAGAATGGGGCGAAGTCCCCATTATATAATGGAGAGATTCTTCCTTCACCACTGCAACAATTGTTGCTACAATTGATTGCTGCGAAAACTGATTGCTTGCTACCCCGCAAGCCGTGGGCTAGTAGCGCGCTCTTGATTGCTGTTTTCCAACACCTTGTTATCCTGTATACAACAACTTGTCCATTTTTGGTTTGAAAGATTGTGCAAAGTGGTACTAAATATTTTGTCGCCCTAGTTTGAATAGTTTTGAAAAACATTGTACACCTGCGGGTACTGCATGTTCCCGTTACTGCATACAGATGAAACAATGATTGGTATTGTCCTTGAGGGAGACACGGTGGCAGTGGACAGCTCGAGGACACTCGTCTAACACTTGTCCAATATTAGCCATTGTTCTGGAGAAGACAATAGGCTGAGTGGGTTAGGGCTGGAGTCCCAGACCTGACTATATATATATATATATATATATAGAGAGAGAGAGAGAGGGTCCCGCTCCAGACTTGAACGGTATCAATTGGAACAACAAGTCAAGGACACTCTAGTTTAATATAGATAAAGATAGAATGGAAACTACCGAATTGGTTACTGAAGTACCAAAGTTAAGACGCTTGTTGAAACTCAATGTGATAACTATTCCAGATTATGGGAGTGTATTCAACAATTCCAAACAGATGCGTTAACTAATCTACAGGAACTGGTACTGTACAGAGCAAGGATAAACATTTGGATATAAAAAAAAGCATGTAAACATAAAAGAAAAGCATTTAGACATAAAAGAAAAACATGTGCAAGATAGAGTGAAGAAGGGAGATAAAATAAACGAGTATGTCCCTACCGAAAACAATATTGCTGATAAACTTAGCAAGCCATTACAATCAAACGCTTTCCATAAGCGCTTGCCTTCACTAAAATTCGACAAGAATTATCACAGACGGGCTATTATTGTCAAAGCATACAATAACGAATAACAAAACTTCTGAGTGATTTTTCTAATTTATGACTGATTTTTATGATGTTTAAGGGGTTTATTTTTGGCTATGGTTTATGATTTTTATAATTTCTATCACTGATTTTATGATTTTTATGATTTTTATGACTGATTTTATGTTTTTTATGTTTTTTATGACTGATTTTTAAAAGTTTAAAAAGTTTTATGGCAGTTTTTTTATAAATTTTCTGACTAATTTGTATGATTTATAACTGAGTTATATGATTTTGTTGAATTTTATGACTAATATTCATGATTTATGATTAATTTCTCTAATTATTATGACTATTTTCTATGATTTATAACAGATTTTTCTGAGTGATTCTACAATATATATTTCTAAAACATTTTATCAATTGATATTATTCGAAAAGAGTTAGTCAAACGATCCAGGAAAAGTTCATTCAAGAGACATCTTGAATAACTTACAGACTGTTTAAGAAGCTCCAGTAATTACCAGAAAGGTTGACCAGGCCAGATCTGTACCCAGCCCCAAGCTTCTCTCTTCTCCAAAGAACCATTTGATTCGTCAGCATCAGCACCAGAATCTCTCTTCCAGAATGGCTGACCAGGCCAGATTTGAACCCAGCCCCAAGCCTCTCTCTTACCCAATGCAGCCTCAGCCTTGGCTTGCTGCAAAATGGTATTGTTTAAGAAAACAAACTGAGTGGTATCGTTGGAGTACCAAGCAATGACTTCATCGCTCAATTGAACCAGGCCCAAGATGGCTTCTTGAGGCACAACATCCGAGGCACTGGGGTCGGGACCTGTGGCTGCAGGTGCTGCTGAAACAATGGCAGTCAAGGCGAAAAAGACAGAGAATTTCATACTTAGAGTGTGGAGAGGGTTGAAGAAAAGTGATATGAGAAATTGTAAATTTGACGAGGATCAGTCCTGGTTATATACTAAAATCCAAGTATTGGGTTCTATTTTGGTTTTCTACTGTGGCTTACACTTGGCTTACATTTGGCTTACATTTGGCTTACATTTGGCTAGAAGGGTGTTTCAGAGATATACTTTGAACTCCCAATTAGGGTTGCGAAGGGAGTAATTGGCCTATAGAAGCTGTAGGGATTTTAAACTGGAGACTGTAGGGACTGTAGACTGGGGACTGGCCTGTATGTACTTGTATTGAGTCCTGTATGTATTTTTATTGGGTCCTATATGGGATATAGAAAATCCCCACCTGCGTCGAGAGATGACAAATAAATTTTACTTTCCCAGAATTTTCAAGTGGGTGGTCTTGGCCGATGCTTCAAGTATGGTCCTTTGAGAGCCTAATTGGGTATGCGCAGCCAGCCATATGCGCGCGCAAGATGTCCACTGCACTTTATTGTGCATTGTCATATTGAGACGCAAGCACTTCATATCCATCTTAAAATTCTTAATCTATCTCCATATCCATCTTAATATTCTCGATATATTTTCCCATCCATCTCAATATTAACGATATATTTTTTTTTCATCGAATTATTCGGCCTATATGTAGGACTCGGGAGTGTAGAAGTGATAATTCCAGCTCAGCTAGAAATGCTGGCGAATCAGGTGGCCCGTAGAGTAACCATGGTTCAAGATCCAGAAGGTCCTCTCTTATTATAGGATATGGACCTCATCGTCTCATCAAGATATGTAAACACTTTAGGTGAAGTGTTTACCTCAGATGGAGGCTGAGTCAGAATCAGCCTGAGTTGGAATTATCCTGGGTCAGAATTAACCAGAGTCAGAATTAACCAGAGTCAGAATTAACCAGAGTCAGAATGAGCCAGAGTCTCATTATTAGTAAGTAAAAGGAGTGTTGGTGGGTCTGGATTTGGGAGGCATTTTAGTATGTCTCCCTCAGTAGAGATATTTGATTAGTTAACTAATGAAAGGTGTGGCGAAGGCCTCATTATATATATGGGAGTCGGCCTTCACTGACCCTTGGTTGTCAGGACAACCACGGGTGGGGAAACTAGTAGAGACGTGCCCTGCAAGCCTAGAGCGCCGTGCGCGCTCTTATTCGGTGCTATTTTCCAACAGGGAGTAGTGAGAATGGGTATTTATACTTGTGGCTAGAACAGAAAACCAATGGTTTCAAGAGGGGTGTATTTTGTTGTAGTAGAGGTTGAGTTTGGTGTTAGAAATTTGAGGCTAAAGGTTGGAGGCTAAAGGTTGGAGGAGATAGGTTGCAGGTGAAAATTGAGTACCAATTTCTAGATTCCTCCCCACTCTATAATTTATTACTCCGCATGAATATTACGCCATACTCCAAAAACTGTATACTCCAAAGACTCCATAAACTCTACTAATTAAATCACACCATATTTATGAATGAACATATTCTATATCACTCTATCACTTTCCTACAACTGCCAGAATTGGAGACTAGAGTAGTAGTCAATCAGAATGACCATAAGCGGACTGGTAGAGTGTGGAATAGACTCTATACTCTATGCTCCATTCTCGAGACTACACCTTAGTACAATACTTTATTAGTACACTTTATTAGTACACTTTATTAGTACACTTTATTAGTACACTCCAAGTACCAGGAACGCAGCTCGTTCTCGGCATTTAACGGCAAAGGAATCGTGTGTAAACTCCAAGAGGTGTGTTTTCGGTGCGAGAATGAGTACTTGGTGGTGAAGAAGATCTTAAAAGTGGGCATTCTCCCGGGTCCAAGAAAGGCAACCAGGTTTTTTTGAAGGGGTAGTCGGATAAGGGTAAGAATATTATTCCTGGTGATGTGATTATTCATTTGAAAGAACTTCCACATTCATATCTTGTGAGATACATATCTTGTGAGATACATATCTTGTGAGATGTGGAAACGACCTATACATGGAGCGGGCCATAGAGTTAAAACCCCTCTTTTAAGCGGCCGCATAGTGGTGGTGGACTTTTCAGGGCCAGGTGAAGATTTGATTGTCACCATTAATACTCAACTCATAAGAACACACCCTCCACGGAGGAGATTATGGGGACAATTCAGTCCGAGATTGGTGTTATCTCCATGTACCAGCGAGGAGATTTTTTCATCTGCTTCAAACGTCATAATGCCAAGCATATCGAAAGCTTAGAAGGGTTGGGGGTCTCAATATCCTCTATAGATAAATATTTTGTCTGGAGACGTCAATGATGTCACCATTACTTTTTGTCTTTTGTTTTAAATTAGTGGTAGATATTTCAACTAAGTAATGAATTTCAAGTTTGTTAACCTCATCATATAATATAAGAAGCCCAAATTACTTATACCTCGAAATAACAGAATTTCTGATAAGGATTTCTTACTAACTGCTATACAATCTAAAAAGTTATTAGCAAATAAAGATTGCGTTAGATTTGGGTACATAAATCCTAAATGGATTGGTATTATCAACGAGTACCTAGCATGTACCGAGGCGATGTACTTCATAGAGGCGTTGGTGTTTGGAATTGTTGTATACACTCCCATAATCTGGAATAGTTATCACGTTAAGTTTCAACAAGCGTCTTAACTTTGGTACTTCAGTAA
>NKZD01002020.1:0-71446 GCA_002370635.1 Metschnikowia cerradonensis | reverse complement strand
TCATCTGGATAGCGTGGCATGAGCATGCAGTACCCGCACATGTACTGGTCTCAAGTTCATCAGTCACATGTCGCATGTTCCAACACTTTGATGGTCTATATGCAGGACACTAGTCTTGTGCAGTACAATCAAAATTCCTTAGCCAATTAATATTTATGGTGCTGATTTGGGTAGACTTGTGGGTATGTCCTCTTTTCGGTGGTGTATATACTTTTGGTGGTATAAAATAGCGGGAGCTTATCGTTTTATGTTTGGGCGAGCCTTCACATGACCAAGCTCACGTGATTGGCTACGGTGTAAAGACACAACAACAGGTTTTTCTGAACAAGATAAATGTTTCTGAACAAGACGAGTGTTTCTGAACAAGACAAATGTTTCTGAACAAGACGAGTATTTCTAAACAAGACCACTGGTAAAGTAATATAGGTGTCCGCAACCCGTCTCAAGACTTTGGTCTTGTAAGGTACCACTTATATATCCTTGTATAATAATGTATACTAAAATATATGTTAGAAAGAATTGGAATTTTTTAGGTGAAAATTTGAACTTTTATAGAGTTTCGGATTAAGGTTTTTTTCTCTTTTTTTTTCTTGAATTTCTTGTCTTTTTTTTTTTTGATTTGTAGACTGGAAAAATTGTATAATCGTTATTTACAAGGTCGTAAACTTCTAATTTTGTCCACATTTGGTAATTTGCAGCTACTTAAAATTGTGAATTTTGTCTGTATTTGATGATCGTAGTTCCGTAAATTTATAGATTTTGTCTACATTTGGTATGTTTTAGGATCATGAAATAGTGGAGTCCAAATTCGGTAATTCGTAGTCTCAAACATTTACTTATTCCGTTAACTCAAGGTTTTGTAGAGTGAAATTTTGGTATTTTGGTATTTTAATAGACCCGAAAAAAAGTATACTCCGAAAAACCCCGACATATAATTTTTTTGTTTTTTGTAAACTTTTGATTTTTTAGACTCGTGATTTTTGAATCGTAAAATTGTGGATTTGTAATGCAGTAGCTCGTAAAATTGTAGAATTATGACGCATATACTCGTATAATTGTAGAATCCTGACGCATCTACTCGTAAAATTGTAGAATTATGATGCATCTACTCGTAAAATTGTAGAATTATGATGCATCTACTCGTAAAATTGTAGAATCCTGACGCATCTACTCGTAAAATTGTTGATTTATGACGCATCTACTCGTAAAATTGTTGATTTATGACGCGTCTACTCGTAAAATTGTAGAATTTCAATACATAGTGTCGTAAATTAGTATATTTGTAATGTACGATTTTGTAAAATTGTAGGATTATACTTTTGTGGAATTTAAGTTTGTAAAATAGTGTATGTCTAAAAATTTGTATTTGTGAACCAGTTTATAATTTTCTTGGGTCTCGTAAAACTGTGGAATCGGGATTTTGTGACTCTGTAAACTCGTAAAATGGTACACTCCAAAATAGGAAAACCGTAAAATTGTAGGTTCCAAAAGGTAAGTCTAACATTGTAGATTGACACATTGTAAACGTGAAAATGAGCACACCGGAAACTACTATACTACTACAGTGTTTTTCAAAACTATTCAAACCAGCGCGACAAAATGTTTCGAACCAAGAAGACAGAATGGTTCAAACTGTTAACACGTGACTACTTCACGCATATGCGTTAGAGCTCAAAGTCTGTGTGTGCGCGATTCAAGCACAGCGTTCGAGTCGCAATGTTTCAAAGAGGCACGTCCATTCCAATATAAAAGGAGGGACTGCCGCCCACGTTTGTAAGGTCAGGAGTTCTCCCGAGCGATTGAAGATAACGTGGACCAGACCCAAATCATATTCAGTAAACGCAAGTCTGCAAACTAACACAAACCAACTTTTATTAGAATTGCATATTCTGAAATCTTAAATCTGGAGGATTGCCTCTTATGTACAGCATTTTTCAGAACTATTCAAATCAGCGCGGCAAAGCGCTTCAAACCACACTAGCAAAATTAAACAAACCAATAATTCAAAAAGCTTCCTACACCCCTAACAAGTTGTTGTATACAGGATAACAAGTTCGTATATACAGGATTACAAATTGTTGTATACAGGATCACAAGGAAACAGGGTTCAGTTCCGTCCGTTTTTCACCCTTGATTAATACTGCAAGACTATTGTCCCAAATGTGGTCCCATTTCAGGGAATCATCCAGATTTAAGATTTCAGAATATTGAAATCTAATAAAAGTTGGTGTGAAACATTACGCCATTTGGTTTGAAAGATTGTGCGAAGTGGTACGAAACTTTTTGAATTATTGATTTGTTTTATTTTGCTAAAGTGATTTGAATCGTTTTGGCGAGTTGGTTTGAATAGTTTTAAAAAACACTGTAGTATGTGAAGTTGCCGATACTTACAAATTTATAATACATAAATTTTAGCTCTATAAAGTTGAAGTGTAAAATTAAAATTCATAAGCTATTGACGATTTGTTATGCAATGACTCGTAAAATTGTCGATTTCCAATGCACATTCTCGTAAAATTGTCGATTCGTTATGCACATTCTCGTAAAATTAACGATTTTTAATGCAATGACTCGTAAAATTGTATAATTTTGATGTATGATCTCGTAAAATTGACGATTTTTAATGCAATGACTCGTAAAATTGTCGATTTTCAATGCACATTCTCGTAAAATTATAGATTTTCAATGTAGAGACTCGTAATTTTGAATGACTTTGTAATCTGTTCAATTGTCCATTGAGTACTTTATATTTGAAGATATGATGGACAATTAAATTATTAGGAAATTGTTCTTAAAATGTACAATTTATGCAAACTCTTCGGCGGTCGTGCATTTGTACACCACTTGAATCTTTGACTTATCACCCTGTAGATTTTATATACGTCTAGATCAGTACACCACGAATCATGTAAATCTTATAGACGTATAGATCAGTACACCATAAGTCATATATATTTATGAAGTCTCTTGAATTTGTAGAATCATTGACTTGTCTCAATATATGGACTCAAAGTACTACGAAATGTTTTGTATGCAGGCCCCAATGTACTATGTGCAGGTCACTAGTGAGTGAAAGCTTAACCCGGCTCACAACTTACATATCTGTATACTAAAATATACTAAGAATATATTGAAAATATTTGTACATTTGTGACGTAAAATTGTGTAGATTTCTAGTAAATGTGTATTTATGCTCGTAAAATGGGACATTTCTGTCGTAAATTGTACTTTTTTGCCCATAAAAATGTAGTTTCCTTCGTAAACTTGTGGGTTTTTTTCGTAAGAATGTAGTCTTTCTCATGTATTTTTCTCCACAATTGTCGGTTCGTGATACTATAGACATGTAGAACGATAGAAGGTCTCTAGCCATTTGTAGGTCCTATAAACTCGAAAATGGTAAGATTCAAGACTGGTAAAAAAAGACATTTTCCATAGAATTTAAACCTCAAGATTCATAAATATATAGATTCTAAACTAGAATATTACACAGTGTATCAACAAGTACTTTGCATGTACGGAGTCAAGATAATTGGTAGTGTGTTATATGCAGACCAGTGATGCACCATGTTCCTGAAGACGAGTGAAGAACTAGTATACGTGTCCATACCACATTTAAGGTTTTGATGTTGTAAGGTATAACTTACTATCAACAAGCACCTAGCATGTACGGAGTCAAGGTACTTCGTAGGGTGTTGTATGCAGACGAATGATTTACTATGTGCAGGTAACTGGCGAGTGGAAACCCTTCAGTCGCCTCATAGCTCAGATAGAACTTTGGCCTTGTAAGGTACAACTTACATATACCTGTATATTAGTATATATACTTAAACATATGTTGAAACTTACATATTTCTGTATATCAATATGTATACTAAAATATAGGTTGAAATAGTGTATTGGGTTTGTATCCATCATGTTAATCTTCCGAGTCGGAAAAACTATACCTGTATATTTGAGGACACAAAATGAAGGTTTTGTAAATGTATGTGCATTTGTGACTTATAAATTTTTAAATTCGTAACTTTGTACATTTATTGATTTTGCAGTTGTTGAATATGTAGGTTTGATGAAAGTTGTAAATTTGTAGTTTCATGTATTCATTGATTTTTCAAATTCGTGAATTTGTGTATTATATTTCTGTATTTGTGACTTGAAATTTTATATCATTTTGACTTTGTGACTTTGTGATTATTTACACTCGTAAAAATGTGGTTTTCTGATACACAAATTCGTAAAATTGTTGTTTTTTAATGCAATATCTCGTAAAAGTATCGATTTTTAAAGCAAAGTCTCGTAAAATGTTAGAATTCTCATGCAACATCTCGTAAAATTGTCGATTTTTAATGCAAAGTCTCGTAAAATTGTTGTTTTTTAATGCAATATCTCGTAAAATTGTTGATTTTGAATGTAGAATCTCGTAAAAGTATCGATTTTTAATGCAAATCTCGTAAAATTGTCGATTTTTAATGCAAAGTCTCGTAAAATTGTTGATTCTTAATCCAATATCTCGTAAAATTGTTGATTTTGAATGTAGAATCTCGTAAAAGTATCGATTTTTAATGCAAATCTCGTAACATTGTTGTTTTTTAATGCATAATGTCGTAAAATTGTTGATTTTGAATGTACAATCTCGTAAAATTGTCGATTTTTAATGCAATATCTCGTAAAATTATAGAATTTGCATGCAATATCTCATAAAATTATAGAATTCTGAAGCAATATCTCGTAAAATTATAGAATTCTGAAGCAATATCTCGTAAAATTGTATACATCTGATGTATGTTGTCATAAAAAATATTACTTCATCAAATTACTAGATCAGCTCTACCATTAATAGATCACTATCTATGGAGGTATTATGAAGTCTCTCTGCCCGATATTAACAAGACCAATGGCAAACACCGTATCACGGCCCTCGGCCATCGGCAATGATGAACTGTTTTTGATGATTCCAGAACAATCATCACTTTTTTTCTGGTGTCTCTTCAATTAATATATAAACCCCACTGGTTCCTCTTTCTAAGTAACCATCAACGAACAAAATAGAGAACTTAGTACATAATGCTCAACAAGAATCTAACACTAGAGATATTTGAACCCCCCCCCCAATAGGTAGTGTACTACCCATGTGGATGTTGAACTGCACTGGTCGATCAGATGTTGAGCGGCCTTTGGCCTTCGACCTTCAATACGAGCTCCATTCCTATATGCCGGACTAGTCTATATAAAGTGCGATGGTTCCTTCCTCTTTGAGGAATCATTGGCGAATAAACATACAAAATACACAAAACAGAGTACTGGAAGTAACCAGAATCTAACAAGAGGTGTTATTATTCAGTACTGCACAGTATCAAACATTATTAAGGAACTAAAAGTGTTATTATTAAAGTCGATTTAAAAGTAAAGTACAACAACATAAAATCATTAATTCTTACGAATTCGTAAATAGATAAAAATTTTGATTTTGAAAGTTTCCAACTAATGTGGACTGGTAAATTTCCATACTCAGACATTTGTAAACCTTAAGATTCTAAATTTCGAGAGTAGGGAGATTGTAGATTTTGGAATCGTGAAACTATACAGCATAAATTAGTGAAATTTTAAGTGACAGAATCACTTCACGTTAAGCCGCTTGCACGGGTGGCATCCGAGTCGTGAGCGGGTGATTTTGCGTTTGGAGCTGCTCATGGTTGGCAAAGCGTAGGGTTGGAGAGGGGTCCAGCTTTTTTTTTTATTCGTAGCAGTCGATGTTCTGTCAAGAGTAGGAGATAAGAGGAACGTTACCAAATGACATGCGAAGATTATCGTGGGTTTCTGCAAGTTAAGCATTTGTTGGAAAATAGCACCGAATAAGAGCGCGCACGCCGCTCTAGGCTTGCAGGGCATGTCTCTACTAGTTTCCCCACCCTTGGTTAGTTGTCCTGACAACCAAGGGTCAGTGAAGGCCGACTCCCATATATATAATGAGGCCTTCCCTACACCTTTCATTAGTGAACTAATCGAATATGTCTACCTACGAAGACATACCAAGATGCCTCCCAGATACCTATGCCTCCCAGATCCAGACCCANGACATACCAAGATGCCTCCCAGATACCTATGCCTCCCAGATCCAGACCCACCAGATCCAGACCCACCAGATCTCCTTGTACTGACATTGAGGCTCCGCCTATGTCTGAAGTAAACACTTCAACTCAAGTGTTCACTTATCTTGATGAAACAATTAGATCCGTATCTTACAGTCAAAAGATCTCTGAACCTTAAACCATGGTTACTCTATGGAAAAACCACCTGATTCCCCAGCATTCCTAGCTGAGCTGGAGTTAAAGAATCTACAGCATTGAGACTTTTCCAATTCGGAAATGGTTGACTGGGGCTTGCATCCGGATAGAGTTCGTTGTGTCTATTGAATGATCGGGAGTCATGCAGAGACAAATACGTACCCATGCAGATACTTGAAGGAGTTTTTTTTCTCTCTTCTTTAAAAATTTTGGAAGTATTATTTCGGGCGTGCAGTTCGTGCTTTCACTTGGAGTATGTTAGCTCGATACTTATATGAGAATAATAAATAGATAAAAGTCTTAGCCTAATAATTCTTCAGATTTTGAAAGTTTCCAACTAATGTGGATTGGTAAATTTCCATACTCAGACATTTGTAAACCTTCAGATTTTAAATTTGGGGACTAGTAAGTTTGTAGATTTTGGAATCGTGAGATTACACAGCATAAATTAGTGAAGTTTTAAATGACAGAATTTGTGCAATAGTTTAAACGTAAATTTGTACTTCTGAAGCTTATCGGAATTTGGTATTGTAGTGAATGGCTGCAACCCTCGGAAGTGCGCGGGGGAGACCGGAACTGTTATAGAGGTATCTCTAACTTTATCCTCAACAATTCCCAAACTTTAAAAATACATCCATAATGATCACCGGAATTCCAGTATTCAGAAATGGCCCTTCTTCTCTTTAAAAAGAAGAAAAAAGACCCATTCACGTTGGCCCTTTTTCTGCTGAGGTATTTGGGTGTACGGGTGTCGCTCCTCTAGTGCCGGGGTTTGCAACCATTTCCACGCACATTGGAGCCTGGCAATTTCATTTTAATGAGCACAACATTCACACACAAAATTCACACACAAAATTCTTACACCAAAATCCAAGATTTTTGGGTCACCAAAACAAAAGACACTTTTATAATTAACTTTTGTTTTCCTTAACAATTTCACTGAAAAAATTCCTTTGCATACTGGTTAAGCTCCCGATTCTAAAAGTTTTTCAAGTTGTAGACTCAAAGATTTGGTGAATTGGCAGTTTTATAGCCGTGAATTTGGAGATTTACAGGTAAAAAAAAAAGTTTGTTTATTTTTATGTGATTTCGTAAAATTGAAGACTTTGTCACATTTTGGTGATTTCAAGTCTCGTGAAATTGCATATTTGGTCAAAATTTGGTAATTTTTACCTTCTAAAATTGTAGAAATTGTGAAATTCTGAAAATTACTGCATTTCAAAAAGTTACACTTTGTAAACTTGCAGTTTTTGTCCATATTGGGTAATTTGTACCTCGTAAATCTGCATATTCAGCACTTTTTGTGCATTCAAGTCTCGTAAAATTGTACAATCCGTCCAAATGCAGTAATTATCCGTCGTAAATTGTAGATTATGCACAAATTTGTACTCAAAAAAAACCCTTGAAAATCCAATTTTTGTGGACTCGTTGTTCTGTAACTTTAAACATAATCGTATCAATTTTAATTGAGACGTATTTTGTCATTTGGTAATTTTCAACATATTTTTTACTTTCAATCTATGCTTTAGTATATATATTTATATACAGGAATATGTAAGTTGTACCTTACAAGACCAAAGTCCAAGGACGGGGCCTCAGCACGGCTGATAGTTATCTATTCGTCTTGTTGGAAAATAGCACCGACTGAGCGCGCACAGCGCTCTAGGCTTGATGGGTACTGCGCGACTATTTTCAAATGCTTCAGTTGTCGAGAACAGCCGAGGATGAGTGAAGGCCGACTCCCATATATATAATGAGGCCTTCGCTACACCTCTCATTACATAACCAATCCAATATCTCGACAGAGGAAGACATACCAAGATGCCTCCCAAAACCAGACCCACCAAAACCAGACCCACCAAAACTTCTCGTAGTGATAATGAGAATCACACTATCTAGATGACACTATGAGATCCATATCCTATAGCAAGAAGGGTCCTCTGGATCTTGATCCATGGTTACTCTACTCTATGGGCCACCTGACTCCCCAGCACTTCTAGCTGATATGGCATTATCAAATCTACACGTCTATGACCTGCACATAGTATATAACTGGCCTGTATATAACATACTACGTAGAACTTTGACTCCTTGTGTTGATACATTTTTAGATTTGTGCATTTGTAAACGTGTATTATGGCAAAATTTAATGTTGCTCAAATTGTATAATCGTAAAGTAGTAGACTCTTAAAATGCAGAAACGAAAAAGGTAGTTTCTGTGATTGATCGTCAATCCGCAGTCACGAAAATTGTAGGTACGTGAATTGTACACTTGTGAATTTGTGGATTTGTAGTTTGGTGAAAATTTAATTTCGTGATTTTGGGATTGATTGATTTGATATTTTGTCAATTTGAAAATTGATTAGTTCGTAGTTTCTCAAGTTCTAGATTCGACCTTTTGTAGACTTACAAATGTGCTAAATTTTATGCTCGTAAAATTGTAGTTTTTTAACGTACAATCTCGTAAAATTGTAGTTTTTTAATGTATGTTGTCGTAAAATTGTAGTTTTTTAACGTACAATCTCGTAAAATTGTAGTTTTTTAATGTATGTTGTCGTAAAATTGTAGTTTTTTAATGTACAATCTCGTAAAATTGTAGTTTTTTGATGTACAATCTCGTAAAATTGTAGTTTTTTAATGTACAATCTCGTAAAATTGTAGTTTTTTAATGTATATTCGCGTAAAATTGTAGTTTTTCAATGCATAATCTCGTAAAATTGTGTATTTTGTGTTGAGCTTGCCATCTACTAACGCATAGACTGGAGCGGTTATTCTTATCTGTATCTAAACTATACTAAGAACTATCATAAATACAACGTCGTCCTCCCGCCCTGTATCGTTACCGCCCGCTCCCTCTTTCGCAGGACTTCGTCCACTCATCACACATTCCTGCATATCACTGTTTCAACTGTCCTGCTTACATGCAGTCACACTGAACGTGCAGTACATTAGAGATGTACTAATTCTTCACGTTCAACATTTTGGCCCAATTCGGTAATTTTTTGCGTCGTAAATTTGCAAAATTTTCGTTGTGATTTTGTGAACTGGAAATTTATAAACTCGAAAAAATGTACACTTGAAAATAGAACAAATAGAACAAGAGACGATGTTGTGATTATGAGAGTTCTTAGTATGGTTTAGAGACACAAGCGTTCCAGTTTATGCGTTTGTAGATGACGAAGCGCGACATTATATACTTTTCGCAACTTCGGGTAACCCTTGAGGGATTTCCTGAAACTGCAGATGTTTGGGATATGAAACATTGTGAATCCAATTGGAGTAATCAATGGAGCGTATATAATTCATAGTGTAATTTACACGAACATGAGCACCCAGTATGCTAGTCTTCATGAATACTCACCTTTTCCCTTCTATGAGTGGCAAGGTTTATTCACTAAACTAAAGTGTATGAAGAAATACTACCGGTCAGAGACTGGAGGATGTAGAAGGTTACATTATACAAAGCGACCCAAGACTAATAGTGTTAGTTCTTGGATGCACCAGTTAGTTGATTTTCATTGATATATCGATATATATAAGCCTATCACTGCTGTTGAAGAGATCAAGACTAAAGTTGGCTAGGCTCATTTGCCGTATTTGGCTGCATCTCTCTGTGCATTGGCAGCATGGCCTTTGGAGTTGGCCAAGTCTTGGGCAAGCCGCTCGTGGTTAGTTCTTGCCAGGTTCAAGTTATTTTGGGCATTGGCCACGTGTCTTTGGGCGTTCTTGGCTTGATCTTGGAGATTGGACATTTCAGGCTTAAGTGAGGTGAGGGGGAGGGGGGGGCGATAGAGGCTAATGAGCTCTGGTCAACTGGGAAAAAGGGCGGCTTAAATAGACTAGCTTTTTGGCCAGACCTTTCCATTCCAGATGATACCTTTTGGCCAGACCGTTGCATTCCAGATTATTCCACATTGTCCACCCCAAAATGTCAGTTGGAAGACCGCGTTCAACTCATAGAAGCATAGACAATGGATGGCAATAACTTGTGGGGTGGTTTCTGCCAATGACAATGTAGATAATGGTTGAATAGACTCATAGTGTTTCGCCACTGAAACCTATTCCAGCCCAGCATTCTGTCTAACCACCTTCAACCTAGTCCAATCTTCGGTCTTTCCAGGCTTTAACCTAATCAATCCTTATTCATAATGACGTTTTTCCCCAATCAACCTTATTGGACATATCGACTCATTTAAGATTCGTCCTGAATCAAGAGGATTGTCGGGGGTGACTGCACACAATTTCACTTCTGGCAGCGGAAGGATTAGGCGAACTCCTAAAATCCATGCCTTGTAATTCTCCGTATTTGGTCAATATAGCCCCGTAAATGGGTCGCCTAAAATGGATCACCAAAAATAGTTCACCGTAAATGGGCCAAACAATAGACCAACTCGAACGCTTCCACAACTCGTACTGCTTATTTGGAATTCTCAGGGCGTCCACTGGGCCATGTCTCGTTGAAGTGGTCGCCCAATTGGCTCTGGAACTCCTTGTACAACTTCTCGTCTCCACCGTTACTCTTCACATCGCTATAGTTCTTCAATGCAGACATCAACTCGTCCACAGTGGAAACTCCCAACACCACGGAATAGCGGCGGTCCCACTTCAAGAGCCCATTCTCCTCCTTTTCATCCGAGAACAACGAGTGGCGGATCGCATACCTTGTGGCCAATTCCGCAAGCTCCACACCATCATCCTTGAACTTCTGGGCAACCGAGTCCACCTTTTCCCGGAGCTTCTCGTCTGCAGGATGGAAATCGTGGGTCTTTCCCGACCGGAGCAACGACATGCTGAGAATGGAGCCATTCATCAACTTGCGGACCCCAGCATCCTGGAAGAACTGATCGCCAATCTCAAACAACCGCGTGTTCTGGAGACACCCGTGGCAGTAGGAAAGAATCACGTCCAACGGCCCGATGTCGGAGAAATACTGGTCATTACACTTCTTGGCCACGCGCAAGAGGAAGTCCACGGGGTAACCAGAAATGCCAAAGTTGCGGATGATCCCTTCATCCTTCAACTGCCGCAACTCCTTGAGTGCTTCATACACTTCTTCTTCCTTGACAAACTCCACGTCGTGCATATACACCACATCCAAGTACGAGGCATGAAGTCTTTGGATCGACCGCACCACCGATTTCCGAACCCATGAGCGCGAGTAGTCAAACTCGTGTTCGGCTATACGCCCAGCCTTGGTGCATATAAAATACCGTTCGCGTGGCCACTCCTTGGTGATCTGCTGGAGCGCCTGGCCAATCAACACTTCGGATTGGCCATAGTAGGGCGACGTGTCCAACGCAATGAGACCTTTTTCGAAGGCAAGGCTGAGGATTTCCTTAATGGGGAGAGACTCAGGATCTTCCGTGTACTGAGTATTGAACACAGCGCCGCCGATCATGAGAGGGGGGAGTTGCTCGAGGGAATAGGGGGGTTGGTGGGGCTGTACAAAGTCTTGGTCGGCCATATTAATTTTTGTTGTGGTTAGATTGTGGTTCAGGTTTGAATTGATTCAATTAATTGACTGGTTCAAATGTGGGATTGTGGTTCAATTGATTGACTGATTCAATTGTGTTTCAATTGTGTTTCAACTGTGTTTCAATTGTGTTTCAACTATGTTTCAGATATGTTTCAGGTGTGTCAATTAGGGTTCAACTGTCTTTCAAAGGTTTCAACTGTGTTTCAGATGTTCCAGCAAATTGTCTTGTGTTTTACTGCTTCAGTGTTGAATTGTGTGTCGATTCAATTGTGTCAGTTATTGATGTGGATAACGAGGGATTAGTGTTGCTTTATAAATGGTGGCGGCGTGCGATCGAAGAGTGTACAATGGAGTCCGCACCCGTGCACCAACTCCGTCCTACGTCACATTACTTCTAACGGCCAGAAAAAAATAGCAATTCAGATAAATTGGTATTTGGAGTTTTGAAAATTACCTTTCTCAAATACAGAGATTCGTCATACAGAGATTAGTAATACAGAAATCCAGTCACAGACTTCCTACACCACTGACGTTCTGTATACACTCCTCCACACCGAGCAAGCCAAACACATTGCTATTCAGTACACACATTATAAGTTGGATATAATCTGAAATATAATGTGTTGGTTCAGATGCGACTGATCAGATTATCCAGAGGGATTTTTCTTTCTTATAACACGTCTATTATATGCAGTGTTAAGTGTTTCAGTTTGCAGTACTGGTCACCTGACTAACTATACCTTGCATCTCGGCCAACCTAGTCTAGTGAAAATGAAGTTTAGTGAAAATGAAGTTTAGTGAAAATGAAAGTCTACTGTGTTTTTTTTTTTTCTTTTCTTCATTTCACTCATCTTTTTTCATATTATATCTCTTTGTATAACATATCATCTTTATCTATATGGAAGGAAAATTCTAATCTTCTCTTTATTGTTAAAATTGACAGATGTACAGTGTTTTTCAAAACTATTCAAACCAGCGCGACAAATTGTTACATACTCCTTTGCACAATCTTTCAAACCAAATGGCGTAATGTTTCTCACCAACTTTCA
The DNA here is from genome assembly GCA_002370635.1 of Metschnikowia cerradonensis. Classification (NCBI taxonomy): domain Eukaryota; kingdom Fungi; phylum Ascomycota; class Pichiomycetes; order Serinales; family Metschnikowiaceae; genus Metschnikowia; species Metschnikowia cerradonensis. The sequence continues at coordinate 58,640 of NKZD01002020.1, read as the reverse complement.
TCAGATTTCACTATTCTGAAATGCTAAATCTGGATGATTGTCTCATATGTACTACATTTGGGAGTTTTGCAGGACCAATTAAGGGAAAAAACAGACGGAACTGAAGTGGAAGGGGCACGAAACTTTTTGAATTATTGGTTTGTTTAATTTTGCTAGTGTGGTTTGAATCGTTTTATCGCGCGTGTTTGAATAGTTTAGAAATTGTACCTTCGCGAAAATTAACGTTATGTATGGGAGTCAAAACATCCAACTAAATCATGAACTTGGAGTCGATAAAAAAAATTGCATAAAAGTGATGAATGTAATAGGAATGTGGTAATTTCGATTTATAACAAAAGTAATGGTTAAGATTACACGATGGTCAAAAATACATCAAAATGCTTGGAAGGTATGAGTCGCAATAGTGATGAGTACCTAAGACTGAAAGACTACTAAGACTGAAATACTACTAAGAAGACTACTAAGAATGAAAGACTACTAAGACTGAAAGACTACTAAAAAAGTAAGACTAAGTGTTAGACCTACCAAGGGTAGTAAACTACATGCGTGGATGTTGAATCCTGTACTGGTCGACCAGAGGTTGAGCGGGCCTTTTGGCCTTCATTACGACCTCTATTCCTGTATACCGGACTAATCTATATAAAGTGCGATGGTTCCTCTAGGAGGAACACGAGACATGTGTCTGATGAACTTGAGAGATCAGCAAATGTGCGGGTACTACATGTTCATGTAAAGGCATCCATATGAAACGATGATGGGTATTATTGAAGGGAGACAAAGCTAGAGCCAAGTCTCTATGGGTTCTCGTCTAGCTCTCATCTAGCTCTCATTTAGCTCTCGTCTAGCTCTCATTTAGCTCTCATCTAGCTCTCATCTAGCTCTGGGCATTGTCTTGGAGAAGACAATGTAGGTGAGAGAGATTGATGAAAGAGAGAGATTGTTTAGGAGTCTCCGGTACTAACTATATATAGAGAAGATCCCGTTCAGCTTGAGCGAGACTTGATCGAGACTTGAGCGAGACTTGATCGAGACTTGAGCGGTATCAATTGTGAACAGAAGTCACGGACTCAGTACTTTACATAGCAATAGAATTACAAGACAGATGACAAATATGATTACCAAAGTCCCTCATTTGATGGAGTTATTGAAGTCCAATCATGTATTAGTTCCTCTGTACCAGAAGGTACGTGCTAACGCGCAATAGTTCCTCTAGGAGAAACCATCGGCCAATGAACATAGTAAACAGAGCACCTGAAGTAATTGAAATCTAATACTAAGAGTAGTAGTATAGAGTAGTAGTAGAAGTAGTAGTAGAAGTAGTACAAAGGAGGGGGATGTCTACATAGTGGAAGTACAACCACCTGTACTCTTTCATCAGTACATTTAAGGCCCATGCCCATCACCATGCCAAAGCTTTGGGTTTGTTGAACTAGTAACTCTTTGAAATACCCAAATTGTGAGTCAGCAACAGGTGTCCTTATACTAATCAGTCTAGGTTGACCAGCAGAATAGGTTGATGAATGGCTGACTGACGAGAGTAATGAGTGATAGGTTCAAGGCATAGCAGTAGTCAGTATTAGTAGTCAGTATTAGTAGTCAGTATTAGTAGTCAGTATTAGTAGTCAGTAGTCAGTATTAGTAGTCAGTAGTCAGTATTAGTAGTCAGTAGTCAGTATTAGTAGTCAGTAATCAGTAGTCAGTAGTAGTAATAATAGTAGTGGTAGTAGTAGTAGTCAGTAGTAGTAGTAGTACTCAGTATTAGTAGTAGTAGTAGAGTGAAAAACTACTAATGTTATGTTCTTTATAACGAGTGTTAACCTAATCTTGTATTAGTTGATGGTTCCTCAAAGAGAGGAACCGGAGTGGCTTATATAATTTTGAGAGAAACGTGGCACCGAAAAACTGTCCACTAAAACAATGGTAAGGATTGTTCCAGAATTTTCGAAAAGGGCCAACGATGTACGCAGTGCCATGATAGCTGAACGCCGTGATATGGTATTTGCAGTGGCCATTGCTGGAATCGTACATCGTAGGTTTCATAATGTCTCTATATTTAGTGTCCTACCTATAGTGGATCTAACAACTAAGAGGAAAAGACTACTAAGTGTTAGATCCATCATAAGTAGTGCTCTACCTATTTCAGTAATTTAAGCCTACTCTGTCTGATCTTCATGGCCATTCAAGAGTCACAAATCATGCAAACCTATTATTTTACAGTAGAGTAGTATGGAACAACACTCTACACTCTAGCATTATATACAGAAAGTTAGTATAGATCACGACGTGTATCAGTATAAGTCAGTAGTGAGTAGTAAGTAGTAAGTAGAAGTAGTAAGTCGGTAGTTAATAGTTAATAGTTAATAGTTGGCAGTTAGTTAGAATTTAGTAGTCAGTAATAGTAATCAGTAGTAGTCAGTAGTAGTCAGTAATAGTAGTCAGTAATAGTAGTCAGTAATAGTAGTCAGTAGTAGTCAGTAGTAGTCAGTAGTAGTCAGTAGTAGTAATAGTAATAGTAATAGTAATCAGTAGTAGTAGTAGTCAGTCAGTTAGTAGTCAGTAATAGTAATAGTAATAGTAATAGTAATAGTAATAGTAATAGTAGTATGGATTTGGCTCCGCCCAAGATCTGTAACATGATCAAACAAGATGAATTTGAGGTTATGCCAATGTATTGAAGGTGGTATGCTATAGCGTAGCACAGAATAGTAGAGTCACACCGGTAACATGGCTAGTATGGTGTTGTCTAGTAGTAGTAGTAGTAAGTAGTAGTAGTAGTAGTAAGTAGTAGTAGTAGTAGTAAGTAGTAGTAGTAGTAGTAAGTAGTAGTAGTAGTAGTAGTAAGTAGTAGTAGTAGTAGTAAGTAGTAGTAGTAGTAGTAGTAGTAGTAGTAGTAGTAGTAGTAGTAGTAGTAAGTAGTAGTAGTAGTACTCATAAGAGTAGATGTACAAGTAGTAATATGGATTTTGCTCCGCCCAAGATCTGGAACATGACCAAAGAATATGAATATGAGGTTATTCCACCGTATTGAACGTGGTATGCTATAGTGTGGTATGCTATAATGCAGTACAGAGTAGTAACATCGCACCGGGAAGATGACTAGTATAGCGTTGTATTGTATAGTTTAGTGTAACCTAGTAATAGTAAGCAGTAGTAGTAAACAGTAGTAGTAAACAGTAGTAGTAAACAGTAGTAGTAAACAGTAGTGGTGGTATGGTTAGTAACAGTCGATGACCGTTAGAGTTGTAGTTACTAGTGCTAATAGTAGTAGTAGTAGCAGTAGTACTACTTAGTAATAATATCTAATCAACTGCTTTACTATACTAGTAAGTATTAGTATGCCGTAACAGCTTAGTGTAGTGATGGGTCACATTATAATGGGGAGTAATAATAGTGAGTAAAAGATATGGTTGTTAGTAGAAATTCTATTAGGCAGTAGTCTGTAGTCTGTAGTCTGTAGTCTGTAATCTGTAGTCTGTAATCTGTAGTCTGTAGTCTGTAGTCTGTATTAGTAGTCAGTAGTCAGTAGTCAGTATTAGTAGTCAGTAGTCAGTAGTCAGTAGTCAGTAGTCAGTATTAGTAGTCAGTAACCAGTAGTCACTAGTCACTAGTCAGTAGTAATAGTAGTGGTAGTGTAGTAGTAATAGTAGTGGTGTAGTAGTGGTAGGTCAGTGCTTCCAGTACCTAATGAACAATAAGGTCTTACCAACACAACAACTACTCCAGTTCACCAGTGCCATACAGATAATAGCCTACAGAGAATAGCCTACAGAGAATAGACTATACCATGGAGTATACATATCTCTGATGTGTGCCGAGTGTATAAAGGTCCATTACTATAGATAGAAAGTATTGTGTTCTATGGGCTCTAGTACTACGCAAGTATAGCCTATAATCTCTATACTGTCCAAATGTAATGTAGTAGTGTAGTAACAGTAGCGTACAGCCAATAAGAGTACAGTCCAGAATAAGAGTACAGCCAATAAGAGTACAGTCCAGAATAAGAGTACAAGCCAGAATATGGGTTATCCCAGTATATTCAGTAGAGTAGATGAAAGTAGTAGAATAAATGAAAGGAGTAGAGTAGATGAAAGGAGTAGAGTATAGTTTACTTAACAACGCGGTATAGTTGGGATTGTAAAGTATCTTAGAGTTGTGTAAAGTAAATAATAATATACTTGTTAGACTTTGCATCTTCAGTAATAGTGTAGTGTAGTACACAAGTATTGCAGAGTATCGTTATTATAGTTGCTAATGTAGAGTCGAAGCATATGGTAGAGTATGATGGTATAATTAGTAGAGTGAAACTAGTAGCCAGTGTTAATAGTTAGTAACGGTAGTAGTAGCCAGTAGCCAGTAGCCAGTAGCCAGTAGTCAGTAGTCAGTAGTAATAGTAGTAGTAGTAGTCAGTAGTAATAGTAGTAGTAGTAGTCAGTAGTAATAGTAGTAGTAGTAGTAGTAGTAGTAGTAGTAGTAGTAGTAGTAGTAGTAGTAGTAGTAGTAGTAGTAGTAGTAGTAGTAGTAGTAGTAATAGTGTAGTAGTAGTAGTATAGGGGTGTACGGGTTTATCTTAAAGCAAGTGTCAATTAATTAATGAAGGAGAGATTACTGTTAGTGACGGTGGTTGCTGATAGTGACGGTGGTTGCTAACTTGATGGGGAATAAGATGTGTGAGGTTAGATGTATTGGAAGGTGCGTTAGAAGTCAATGGATGAGATGTATAGTTGAGGTGCCCTACTAAGAGTGTCAAAAGTGTTTAATGTTAGAAGTGTGCCATGAGGGAGTGAAGTAGAGTGCACACTACTCTATACTTGCGAGTAGCTGTCTCGGCTGATGTAGCGAGTTTATTAAAGTCAATTAAGGCCCCATTAAAATCTGGAACGTAGGATAGATCATTGGAAGAAGGAGTCACTTTAGGTATCACCGGATTCCAAAAAGGATGAATTGAGGAATGAATTTGGATCTGGGTCCTAATCTGAGTGGAAATCTGGGTCCAAATTTGGGTCTAAATCTGAGTCCAAATTTGGGTCTAAATCTGAGTCCAAATTTGGGTCTAAATCCTGGCCCTGCATGTTAGACCTGGCTGGTTATGACCTCATTTCATCAACCATAATCTTATCCCAATGATGTAATACCTCCATCAGATTGCACTTCCTTGAGTATAACCACGGCAACCGTATTTGAAAAGTGTCCGTATTTGAAAAGTGACCATATTAAGAAAGTGACCATATTCAAAAAGTGACGGTATTAAGAAAGTGACAGTATTCAGAAAGTGACTCCACCTTTCTCCAGCAGGCTAGATCAAAACCATCAATTATCATAATGTGGAACTAGTTCTTCTTCTGCTGGTCTAATCTTGTAGTTCAAAAAACTGAGTCACCCTCAACCACATAATTATAAGGAACTAACCCAACAGAGCCCCGAGCTGACCCACAGTTTTCCCCCAACTCACACACGTACCAATTATCCTCCTGTTTATGGATAACGTACATGTGCCAGCCCTTCAGGAAAGTGAGCTCGCCTGCCTCTCTGCACCGGTAGCTGTGCTTGGCCACGGCTTTGGTCACGTACTTGCGGCGTGTCATAGGGGTCACTTTATCCACTATGGCCTGGAGGTTCATAAAAGACTTGGTGGGTGACTGCAGAAGAGAACGAGGTCTTGGCGCTCCTGAAGATCCATTGGGTCCAGCACCATTAGGACCTGAGAATCCATTAGGACTTGTATGTGCAGCACCACCATTACCAGCACCAATACCAACACCAACACCATTACCATTAGCAAAACCATTACCAGTACCAGTTGGGTTCTTGCGGATCACAGTTTGGAGCAGATCTGCATCAAGCAGGTCCAAAGTAGAGCCACTTTGAAGCGCCAGTCTATGGTTTACCTTACCGGAGGGGAACGACATACGTTGGGTATGTCTAGACTCAGCTGTAGACAGCATGGGCAGGGGGGCCATGATATTATGGTTTTGGGCGTGGTTTTGGGCTTGGATTTGAGCTGGGGGGATCTGCGACCGTGGGTCCACAGTATGGCGACGGCTCCTTGTTTCAAAATTAATCGACCCGTATCTTGTGGCTGTCTCGTGCATATCATCCACATAATCAGAAGGAGGAAACGTCGTGGCTCCATTCAACGCATCCATAGAATCCATTGCATCCATTGGATTCGTTGGGTGCTGGTCTTTCTGGGACCGGCGTACAGACCGTCTGAACCGGTCAATATCGCCGTCTCCACCTGCATTCAAGTCTTGCAACGCCTGGGCAATGAAGTCGATGGAGAAATCCTTGGCAATGGGCACAGTTGGTTTGGGGTGGTTTTTGGGAGTCTGCGAGATGTAGAACTCCAGCAAATCCTTCAGCCGACGGTTGATTTCTTTCTGGACATCTGTGGGAGGATTAACTCTGGGCAGAGCCCAACTGCGGCGAGTGCCAGAGTTTTCGTTCAGTTGGTGTTTCGAGTTGGTAGCATGAGAATAAGTAGTGGTATTGGAGTATTCTGACAGACCATTGGAGTTTTTCATGCGTGCATCAAAAACATCGTTTTCCGTTCCGGTGGTATAGTTGCTGATATGCGAGGGCATCTTCTGTAGAGGTTTAGCCTCTGGACTTACCAGAAGGACATTCTGGGCAACCTGTACATTCTGAGCCATTTGGTTATGATCTTGAGCCATTTGGTTATGATTCTGAGTATTCAGATGATGGTTTTGCCCATGGGTAGGAGAGTACTCAAAGTTTCCGTGGGGTTCAGAGTCAGGCACTAGAAAGTTGGTTTCCAACTTCAGATGGCCAATGGCAGGAAGTTGTTTGTTGAGATCTGCATACAGAACAGGCAGACGGGGCAGGGGTTGGGTTTTTTGGGGCAGTTTCAGTGGACTTTGAGGATTATGAGGCAGTTTCAGTGGACTTAGAGGGTTTTGGGGCAGTTTGGTGGGACTTGCTCCATCAAAAGCCCTTGTTTTCAAACCCGAAGGTGTGGAAAACGTCCGGGACAAAATCGCCGAGTAATCTGGATCCTTGAATTGAGCCTGGTGCGCCTTAGGACCCGTTCTGCCATCGTTATCATCGTCTAGTCCATCCATAAACTCCACAAACAGAGGAGGCTCGTAGATCTGGTTCCCCGTACCATAAGTGTCAGCAAAGTCATAGGTATCTGCCGGAGCAGCCACGCGAGCAAAACAAGAGCGGGCATTATCAATGGCCAGATCCCAATCCACACATAACGTGGCCACATGGTTGCAGAAGGAGAACATGTTCAACTTGCATATATGAATACGTTCTATCTCCAATTGGTAGATATTCAGAAGAGCAATGGACCAGTCAGTGGTCCAGATATCACAGATATCTCCATATGTCTTGACAGCAGTGAAATAAGCGGAGCGTAAGGATTCATGCTGAGCCTGTAACTTACTCAACTTGGATGCACTCTTCTCCATCTCTTTCCCACATGTGGTCTGGCATATCAAGGTCAAGGTCTTGATTTGACCACAGTTGGCTCGGTACTTCTCCTTACACAGGAGAAACTGCTTCTCAAGGTCCTTCCGCCGTGCATGTAGCTTCAGCATATGGCTCTCGATCTTGGCCACGTTCTTCAGGTACATCTGGTGGAAATTGCGGAGCTTGTCGTAGTTCTGCTGGGAGGTACGGGCCACGAGCTTGTCCTGGTGGGCCACCATGTTTCTTCCCTCAGCCACAAGCGTGTCTAGGGCCACTTTCAACGTGCCATTTTCCGCCAGCCCGAGTTGCTGCTGTGAGTAGAACTTGTCCATTCGCTTGTTGAAGTCGGCCTCAAGGTGCGCTTTTTCTCGGAGGAACGCCAAGATCTCTTCGAGCGTCTGGAGGGAGTTCTTGATGCGGGCCTGGATCGCGAGGTAGCCGGAATCGCCTTTGCCCCAGAACAGGTTGACAAACGATTTCTCCACTTGTGTCATGATGATTGATTGATTGATTGATTGATTAGGGGAGTAGATGAATAAAATAAGAAATGAATAAATGGAAACGAATCAATAGATGAAAAATATAAGGTGGGGATGGAATGGAAAAAATTGGGATGATAGATTAGTTAAACTAGATTGGAAAAATATTAGGCGTGGTGGATGCTGTTTGGATGCTTGCAGTAGTAATGAGATGTTGATGGTGTATCAATGTCTGTTTCAGATGTGTTTGAGATGTGTTTCAGGATGTTTGAGTGTGTTTCAGGAAGGCTATAGTCCTGTTTGAGTGTGTTTCAGGAAGGCTATGGTCCTGTTTGAGTGTGTTTCAGGAAGTCTATGGTCCTGTTTGAGTGTGTTTCAGGAAATCTATGGTCCTGTTTGAGTGTGGTTGAGTGTAATTCAGGTTCAATGTGGTTCAGTATGATTCAAGTGAGCAAGTAAGCAAGAAGATATAAGAGGGTTTAAGGGTTCAGGGGTCTGTGCTTAGAGATGCCTGGAAGTCTCTGCAGGATGAATGGAGTGTCGGCAAACGGGGACTTGAGGTGTTGTAATTTCTATGTTTACATCTTTCCTCTTTGGGGTGTTCTGCGCGCACTGGAAACCGCTGCGACATGTATTGTGACGCACGGTACCTCCGTACACTTTATTTAAAACATCCGTACACCACATCTATCGTACAACAGACCACACCGATTAGTACTCCATTACTAGATCTATATGGTCAAGTGTAGAATAGTATACATTATCAAGTCTGCTAGTCTGATTAAACAATATACAAACTACAGACTTTTGTGTACAAATTCGGAGTGTTGAAAAATTCCCCATATTGCAAAATTATGACTTGATAATTTTTAAGTCTAGGGATTTAATTTTATTTTCAACATCAACAGTTTTAAGAATTACAAATTGATGAAACAACTGTGGACTAAAATCTTTAATTTAAAGAGTAGAATGGGCAAATTTACAAGAAAAATCATCAATTTTACCAGGAAAATCTAGGAAACTACGAGTAGAAACCAAAAAACGACGAGGTAAATCCACAAATTAAAGAGGTTTTATTCAAAATTGAGGGTAATTCGATGATTTCACTAGAAGAATAGACGAAATTACGCTATAGAAGTAAATGGTTATATGCTATAGAAGTAAATGGTTATATGCTATAGAAGTAAATGGTCATACACTAAAGAAGTAAATGGTCATACACTATAGAAGTAAATGGTCATAAGTACAACAAATCTGGTGAAATTAGACCAGACAAAATTATTTTTTGAAAAAATTTCCCTTTCCACTGCCACCTAAAAGCATTGTGCCTGTGGATGCCCCTATGTCCCAAAAAGACTTAATGGTGATGAGATAATGGTTGTAAAAAGGCTTAGTATTAGATCTACCAAAAAAGTAAAATCTTATTGCAATGAAGGTGTGTATTGATATGATTTTGCTTTATGATAGTGGACATTTTAGTGGAGAGGTTAGTGGACATATTGGTGGACATTTTAGTGGACACCAAGTCTTTGCCTTTCAATAGAGAGAATCGGACTGCAGTCATAGTTGTGCCTCCTCCACCTGGGCTTCTTAGAGGCAAACGTGTATATACGGAAGGCTGGAAAGAAACCAATGACTTTCCATGGGTATTTTTTGCCAAAGTTAGTAAATCTTTTGTGCTGCTCTACGGCCATATTTTTTCCTGACTTTGAAGCCAATCTCCAAGTGTTTTCTTATGGAAACATTCAATCGAAACCACGGGCTCCGTTGAGAGGTGGACAATTCAATAAACAAGACCAGCTACGGTTCCGTCAAGCACGCGGGGTCTGGACCCCCTCTTGTTGTAACGTTAACGTTAAGTACCAAGTTATCTTTATCCGTTGATGATTCTTAAAAAGGAGGAATCTGAGCAGTTTTTATGGTGTTTTCAAGAGAAGGGGTGGTAGGTACATGGCCGGGTAGACGGCATTATACAATAGAAAATATATAAAGTCTTTATTGAGAATCATCAATGATTCGCAAACCTTGAAATGGCTAAATCAGTAGTTCTAAGCCTCTCCGTTTTAGGTTTATCTTTACTAGCTTCACACATAGAAAACTTAGTATCAGGTAGAAAGGCTTCATAATACCCCAATACGCAGAGTATTACCTATAGTGGATCTGCCATATAGAATAGTAGTATAGTACAGTAGTATAGTAGTATAGTACAGTAGTATAGTAGTATAGTACAGTAGTATAGTAGTATAGTACAGTAGTATAGTAGTATAGTAGTATAGTAGTATAGTACAGTAGTATAGTAGTATAGTAGTATCGTAGTATCATTTTCCTGTGGAAAAAATGTAGGTTGTATGCACAGTCTTACAACCAAAACTATACTGAGTAAGCAGAATGTTTACAAGAAACAGACGGAAGTCAGTATGTATTCTCAGACACTAAACTGAAAGATGTTTCAAAATGATTGTCTAGGTTTCGAAAAGGAGCTTGTATGTAGGCTGGAGATTTGGGAGACTTGACCAATTGGATGAAAGGGAGGAATGTTAAGGTTATTTATTACACCCAAGGCTTCTTAAACTATATATCTTTATAATTTTACGTAAATATCATAAAAGTATTTTAATATGTTTAATATTATCTAATACATGAATAAAAAGTCATAAATATAAAAATCCATCTTTTGGATTTAAACAACCTATCAATAATTTTATTTATATCTGATGAATATTTCGTGACATATCTTATTTTTGTTTTTTAGTATATCGTATTATTCTATTTTAGTATATGTTATTATTTATTTTATATCATTTATTTATTTTTATATTTATATCCAATCTATATTTTTTATTAAATTTATATTTTATCTTATATAATAACTGATTAATCTCAGATTCACTAACATTAATTCAAAGCGGGGCCATTTCTATATTATTATCATATTCTTCAATAAAAAATTTATCCATCATATGATTAATTGGATATTTCTTAAATCAATATCTTTTATTAAATGTTAGTATAGTAGTATATGTTAGATTCTTGTTATAACGTTAAGTACTAAGTTATCTTCATTCGTTGATGATACCTCAAGTGAGGAATCTCAGCTATTTATATAACTTTTCAAGAGCCAAGATTGCTGTGGAACAACTCCTTAGCGATCATTAATGTACTCACCGCAGTTCTTCCTTATACTTCGTACATGAAGGCTGAGTAGAGGACTGAGTAGAAGGCTGAGTAGAAGACTGAGTAGAAGACTGAGTAGAAGACTGAGTAGAAGGCTGAGTAGAAGACTGAGTAACTGAGTAGAAGGCTGAGTAGAAGACTGAGTAACTAAGTAGAAGGCTGAGTAACAGTGGCCATTGTCTCAGACAGTGGCTTCATAATATCCCCATACGTAGATCCCTACCTATGGTGGGTCTGACAGTATAGTAGTATAGTAGTATAGTAGTACAGTATAGAAGTACAGTATAGAAGTATAGAAGTATAGTAGTATAGTAGTATAGTAGTATAGTAGTATAGTAGTATAGTAGTACAGTATAGTAGTATAGTAGTATAGTAGTACAGTATAGTAGTATAGTAGTATAGTAGTACAGTAGTATAGTAGTATAGTAGTATAGTAGTATAGTAGTACAGTAGTATAGTAGTATAGTAGTATAGTAGTATAGTAGTATAGTAATATAGTAGTACAGTATAGTAGTATAGTAGTACAGTATAGTAGTATAGTAGCATAGTAGTTGTTATGCTCTTTATAACGTGTATTGCCTAGACTTGTATTCGTTAATGGTTCCTCAAAGAAAGGAACCGAGGTGGCTTATATAACTTTGAGAGAAACGGGTTTCTAGACGCTAGGAATTCGCAACTTTCACCTAAGCTTCGTTCAAAGTTCGCAGGACCATTTGAAATTGCCAAAGTGGAAGCACCGGTAAACTGCCAAGTCGTGATGCCCCCGCAATACAAAGGCAGCAACGTTTTCCACATCAGCCAGCTACGTCTACTGAAAACAATTCCTGACGAGTACTTCACTCCAATCCCTACCGACGTCGGCCTCAAACGTTATAAAGACGGATCCGAACTAGTCGAAGTGGAGCAGATCACAGGGCATAAAAAGGTAAGTCGTGGCTACATTTTGACAGTACGTTGCAAACGATCTGCTAAACATCCAGAGGGCAAAGTCATTAAGGTACGAGCAGGGGACTTAAAATCAACCGCTCCTCAACTCTACCGAGAATACGCTCAAAAGCATGGCCTCCCAATGCCCGATAAATCGACATCGAGGCTGGGGGGATGTTAGATCCACTATAGGTAGGGCACTACCTATAGGGACATTATGAAACCTACGATGTCTGATTTCAACATTTGCCACGACAAACGCCGTATCAAGGCGTTCGGCGTCTCGGCATTTCGGGCAGCGGTGGTCTTCTTTCGAATACTCTAGAACAAGCCGTGCCATTGTTCTAGTGGAGAGTTTTCCGGTAACACGTTTCTCTCAAGGTTATATAAGCCACCTCGGTTCCTCTCTTTGAGGAACCATCAACGAATACAAGTCTAGGCAATACACGTTATAAAGAACATAACAGTAGTATAGTAGTATAGTAGTATAGTAGTATAGTAGTATACTATAGTAGTATAGTAGTATCCTATAGTAGTGTTGTTTCATTCATGTTATGTTAGGTACTTCGTTTACTATGTCGATGATTCCAGGCAGGAATGGGGCTACTTAAGTAGCTGACAGAGGGGTAACCTAGTTAACTGCCACTGCTAGGTGCTGGCCATGGCTGACTGCCAACTTATCTGTTACCGGACGGGTCGTGAAAGACCCACCTCGAAACTATCAAGTATAGTATAGTATAGTATAGTATAGTATAGTATAGTATAGTATAGTATAGTATAGTATAGTATAGTATAGTGTAGTAGAGTAGAGTAGAGTAAACCAGAGTGAAGTAGAGTAGAGTAGAGTAGAGTCAGGGCTCATAACCTTTGGACTACTAACAAATGTAGAATTATACCGCAAAGCTAAATACGGTTCCTAGTCAAAACTGCCTTAGGCAACGTGGATATAATTCTCTCTATAGGAGGTGGAGTGATTCCCAGTGTTGTAGTCATACTATATATACTTTTCCCTAATGTTCGGGATCGAATAGTGCTTTTTATAGCATATTGTAGTGTATTAATGTATATTATAATGTTGATGGTTCCGCAGAGAGAGGAACCGAAGCGGCAGCGTCATATAACTTTGAGAGAAATGTGGCATCGAAAATCTCTCTACTAGAACAATGGTAAGGATTGTTCCAGAATATTCGAAAAGGCCATCATAGTACTTCTCACAACGATAGCCGATGGCCGTGGTAAGGAGTTTGCGATGGCCATTGTAACAAGCGGACTAAGAGGCTTCATAATACCTCCATAGGAAGGGCCCTGCCAATGATGGAACTTACAAGTATAGTATAGTATAGTATAGTATAGTACAGTATAGTATAGTGTAGTATAGTATAGTCCAGTACAGTATAGTATAGTATAGTATAGTATAGTATAGTATAGTATAGTATAGTATAGTATAGTATAGTATAGTATAGTATAGTACAGTACAGTACAGTACAATCCAGTACAGTATAGTAAAGTACAGTACAGTACAATCCAGTGCAGTATAGTAAAGTACAGTACAGTCCACTACAGTACAATCCAGTCCAGTATAGTAAAGTACAGTACAGTCCACTACAGTACAATCCAGTACAGTATAGTAAAGTACAGTACAGTCCACTACAGTACAATCCAGTGCAGTACAGTCCAGTACAGTACAGTCCACTACAGTACAATCCAGTCCAGTGTAGTAAAGTACAGTCCAGTCCAGTCCAGTGATAGTGTACAGTATACTAGAGAATAGAATAGCAAAAGAGTTGTTAGATCCATCATGAGTAGTGCTCTACTATTAGGTTATTATGAAACCTCACGGTCTAATCCTAACAATGGTCATTTGCAAACACTATTGACCTAGACCAATCATTACTATTGTTCTGGTGGAGAGTTATTCAAAGTCACTTTTTCTCCTCAAAACACTAAAAAAGCTGCTCATATTCCTCCTTTAAGGAATCGGGTGAATCAACGAATATAGTAATGTTGAGGTATAAAGCGTGCCAGCAAGGAAAGGACCTAAAATCTACTTCCAATTATCAACTATCATTGCATAAACAGGAACGGTTGTCATTGATGTCATAATGTCCCACTAGGTTTGTAAAAGCAGTACTAATTGTGAACTTTCATATTCTTAAATATATACAGTTAGATCCGATGTGCATCTTCCACCACCCTTCTGTATTTGAGATTATGATTACCAATCAATTGCAGTCAACCACTACGTCCAGCACCTATAGACTCTCGTGTTATCAGGCTGGTTTCACTAACTACTTTGGCTATGCTGTCTAATACTTAAGAAGCCTGAGTCCTCTTTAGTAGTCATCAATGAATATGGTAACCATTAGGTATCAAATGTGCTAGCCAGAATCTAATCGTTATAAGGACGTATAGTATGTGTATGAGATGTATAATTAACTCTATGTTATAGTGTAAGTAGAATAAGAGTATAGTACGAGTATGGTAGAACTAGTAGAACTCGTAGAACTAGTAGAACTAGTAGAACTAGTAGGAATAGTAGAACTAGTAGGAATAGTAGGAATAGTAGAACTCGTCGAACTCTTAGAGCTAGGGTATGAGGAGGTATAGAGCATGTATAATCTAGGAACACGTAGTCATTGAAAGTAAGTAAAGTATTGTTTACCGTAAATGTTCGAGGTCGGGAAAGGGTAAGGTGATTGTGTAGTATAATAGCATAGTCCAATTTATATATTGGTCCAGTCTTTGATATGGTCTATTGTATGGTCTATTTCATAATTTACCGAGGATGAGTGAAGGTCAACTGCCACATATATAAGGAGACCTTCGCGACAAACTTCTATTAGATAACTAATCCAATATCTCTACAGAGGGAGACATACCAGGATACCTCCCAAACCCAGACCCACCAAAACTTCTCGTAGTGATCTTGAGAATCACACTACTTCAGAAGCGAACACTTCTCGTGAAGTGCTCACTTATATAGATGAGACTATGAGATCCATATCCTATAGCAAGTAGGGTCCTCTGGATCTTGAACCATGGTTACTCTACTCTATGGGCCACCTGACTCCCCAGCACTTCTAGCTGATATGGAAATATCAAATCTCCAGGTTATTATAGTGTATTCTTGTTAGTCTATGACACTATGGCAATGTAATATTAAGGTGTGTGTTCAGTTCAGTTCAGTTCAGTTCAGTTCAGTACAGTACAGTACAGTAGAGTAGAGTAGAGTAGAGTAGAGTAGAGTAGAGTAGAGTAGAGTAGAGTAGAGTAGAGTAGAGTAGAGTAGAGTAGAGTAGAGTAGAGTATATGTTAGTTTTCAGACTTACGTTTATTGAATATGATTTGGGTCCAGTCCACCCCATCACTTGACCCTACGGAAGAACTCCTGCCGGCGAGATCAGGGACCAGGTGGATATGTACATCACCCACTTTGGTGGAGGCAAGGTCGTTGAAGCAGTATCGCTAACGCATTTTTGAGGGAGTTACAGTCGTCGGAACGCTTCAAAAGGGTCATAACACCAAGGAGTGCCCGATGCTCTCTGAAACCCCAACGCTCACGATTAACGAGATCCGATACAAGACAACGGACGACCTCATCAACAACGAACACTTGAAAGAATTCATCATAGACAGTGGGGCCGGGATTTCCGTGACGGATAATAAGGGTCTCATTGACGAATTTCGGGCGTTACTAAACATGAGGACAGAAATAGTAGATGGTGGGAGGAGCCATCATCTCTGTCCCGGTGAAGGAAGAATCACCATGAGGGGGGATCA
Source organism: Metschnikowia cerradonensis (assembly GCA_002370635.1). Taxonomy (NCBI): domain Eukaryota; kingdom Fungi; phylum Ascomycota; class Pichiomycetes; order Serinales; family Metschnikowiaceae; genus Metschnikowia; species Metschnikowia cerradonensis. The sequence continues at coordinate 42,846 of NKZD01002020.1, read as the reverse complement.
CACTCAAATGCCTCTGGGCACCATCACTTACAGTCAGCGTCATCAGTACCAAGGACATAAACGCCCAGAGTGAATCAGTGTTGTTCCTCGAGGATGGGAGTGTATACACAACAAACAAAGGTGAGCGGACTCTCAACTTGGTTCACATAGGCATCGAAGAATGTCTATAAGGTGTCCACATTGGGAATCAGGGTAGTCGCAGAGAACGCAGATCAAGGTCGGTTCAGTCGGGATCAGGAATTCAGCACACAGGCGATCAGCAGACCAAGGAACCAACAGCCATTGAATCACTAGGTGATCGTGGCACCAGATTGGCTCAGCTGGGATCAATGTTTAAGTACTCAGGTGATCCCCAGGCTACGGAGCGGAGTTCTTCCGTAGGGTCAAGTGATGGGGTGGAGTGGACCCAAATCATATTCAATAAACGTAAGTCTGAAAACTAACAGTATAGTATAGTATAGTATAGTATAGTCTAGTAGAGTAGAGTAGAGTAGAGTAGAGTAGAGTAGAGTATAGTAGAGTAGAGTAGAGTATAGTCCAGTACAGTACAGTATAGTAAAGTACAGTATAGTAAAGTACAGTCCAGTATAGTAAAGTACAGTCCAGTCCGGTGTTATAGTATGGAATGATACAACAAATGTTGACTCTGGGGAAGAAGGAGACCCTCCAAGGGTGGCGACAAAATCCACGGCTCCAGTACCAAAAGTAAGAGCCAGGGGAATTGACGGAAGGGCACCACCAGGAGTGGAGGCTGCGGCTTAATTTTATTCAACACGTGAAATCTCACCAGGTCCAGATATAGTAAGGATTAACCAGAAGTTTCGCCAAATATGAACTATGATTTTATATATAATTACTATATCTTACAACTTAAAAGACCAGAGAACTTTATTTCCCTTGAAAGCCTGGTTAGCTCGAACACTAGAGCATTTGACCCTATATTGGAGTAAAGAAATTGTTAACTTGGTAGAGCCATATATTACACTTACCATTACTAGTAACATAATTTTCTCAAGGTATGACAAAGGTCGATCCGTAATAGATGAAAATGCCCAAAGAACAGTTTTCTTTGACAATAGTCCGATGGTTGGGGATGGTTGGGTACGACCTTCAAGCTATATATATACGTTTATTCATAGGCTACAAGTCTATAAATGGTTTTTCGGAGAAAACTTTACGAATGAAGTGGAAAAACTCCGAGGGAGTTCACCGAAGTGATTAGAGAAATAAAAGTGTGCGCAGTGAGTTTTGAGACCTCCGTCTATAAACGCTTTTCAATGAGATGAAGTTAAAAGCGTCGTCGATAAAACGGCTTGAAATAAGAAATATTCTTGCGCGTTAAATCTGGCGTCAATGGAGTCAATGTATCAGGAGCTTCAATATCAATCCGTCGTTGTGTTGGTTTTCGATAAGTGATAAGAGTCTTGATATAATAGTAATAGAGATCAAGCTTTTTGAAATCAGAATCAGGGCTGCCAACAGCGTATTGAATCGAGGGTGTGCCAGACATCCTGCACTCTTCCCAAATGACTGCAGCAATGGAACAGTCAAAGAACTTGTGTCGAACTTTGTCTAAAATTGTAGTAGAATAAGGAATACCACAAAGAGGACAACTGGATGTTGGAAATATGTGTTGTAAATCATTTCCAAGATAAAATAGTTGAACGCAGTCATAAGGATGATGAGTCCATGCCGTTTTCTTGAACTTCATCCAGTATCTCGGCCAATCCCCGGTGCCAGCAAGGTCTTTGATGGTAGCACTGGTCACCAAATGATTACAGTAGACCTTTGTTTGCTTGCTTCGACTCTTAAAAAGAGCGTCAGTAAACATTCGGTGTTTATAACGCAGAGGAGTGTCCTTATAACGTTCTTGAACACTTTGAATGAGGTCCCGTCTCAGTTGTAAGATATAGGCACCTCGTTGCCCTGCATAGTCTTCCCATTGAAGCTCCGATGATCCTGCAAACCTCTCAGCTCTTAGAATCGTCTTGTTAACTTGGAAATAAGGAACCAAATACTCTCTGGCATAATCTGAAAGACCCTTCATGATCGAAGACATCTTTCCATGAAAGTATGCTTTCTTATACCGAGAATACTCTTCGATGTCCGTCAAAGAAGCCCACCACATGAAGATTTTCACTTGTTCCCCGCGAAGGAGACTAAGAATAAATGGTGTATTCTTTAAATAAAGAATAGAGGATACCTGGATGTTCGCCCTGAAGAGAGTGAAGAACCAGTTATTATCCTCAACCCAAATCTTGTGAATTAAACCAGCTCGAAGACCTTCCAATTGCATTTGGATGTCAATGACCCCAAAACCACCGTGCTCTATCCTAGTAAAGATCTTATCTTCTCCCAAACGAGGAAAGAAGTTCTTCACCATAGATTTGAGCTTTTTAATCAGCAGTAATGGCATCGGCTGATGAAGATCACGGTAATAGAACTTCGAGAAAAGGAATGTGTTGATGGCGTGAGCCCTGTGAGTCAACCCAAGCCTCCGAATATTGGTGCTATGGAGTAAACCCACCAATTTCTCGATTTCCTTATCCCAGTCCAAGTGTTGTAATGGAAATCCAAGATATTTAATATCCGCTTCCTCATAAAGAGACTGAGGAAACTGAAGATGAGGGTGAGTCGGTAGACTAGGACGACGTCTAAGGCAAAGAGACTTCTTTTTATTCACTGACGAGTTCAGAACAAGCTAGATTCTTGTTACGTGAGGTGTTTTGATTACTATGCTCATTCGTTGCTGACTCCTTAAAAGGAGGATTCTGGGCTGCTTGCTTAACAATTGAAGAGAAGGGGTATAGTATAGTATAATAGTCAGTATAGTATAGGGTATACTTTATAGTGTGTAGTGTATAGTATAGTATATAATTTATAGTGTGTAGTGTATAGTATAGTAGTATAGCAGTATATTATAGTTGCTAGATTCTTGCGGTAATGTCAGGTACTCTGTTCAGTATGTTCATTCACCGAAGCTTCTTCAGAAGGAGAAATCTGAACTATCTTAAGTATTAAGTATTTGACAAGAATGTGGCCTATTCAACCGGTTGTTGCTAGGTGCAAAGGGGAAAAACTCTCCATATTCCATCCTGGTACCTCACGTTTATCACATTCCCTCTTGGTTGTACAATGATGGTGGAAAAGTGACATAGTGAAATGGCCATTTTTGGGATTAGACAGCGTAGGCTTAAAAAACTGAAATAGTTAGAGCATTACCTTTGGTGGATCTAAAGTTCCTCAATAGGTGAAGCACTACCTTTGGTGGATCTAATATTCCCGCACCAGCGTCGATTTCAATTTAAGTGGCCATAGGGAGACCATGCTTAAGAGCGTGACCCGGTACAGCTGTATGGCGTAGGGTATCCTGCCTCCAGCTCGTCTATGGATGTTTTCAGCTTGCGGATATTCTATGGAGCGTTGAGACGAACTGATAACAGTTTGCAGCCACTGGTTGGTGACGCGACGTTTGAAATGTCGCGAGGTGCTGCGAACTTTGAGCGAAGTTAGGGTGAAACCTGGGAATCTCTGACGCTTGGTGAACTGATGAGACAATTTGGATTTGTTTCACCATAAATTTGTTGAACATCTAGGGAAAGAAATTTCTTATGGTTTGGTTAAAATAATTTAGCTTTGGTGAACGAAGCTGAGCGGGCCGCTAGGGTTGCGGCGAAACTGCGATTGACGGTCTCGGGCAATGTTAATATAATCACGATGGAGAAAGTTAATCAGAACTGTGGATTGAGGTGGTGTGGAACTTTGAGCACTAAATCCGTATTCTTTTAGATCCACCACAGGTAGTGTTCTACCTATTGAGGTATTTTACAATAGTATAGTAGAGTAGAGTAGAGTGAAGTAGAGTAGAGTGAAGTAGAGTAGAGTAGAGTGAAGTAGAGTAGAGTAGAGTGAAGTAGAGTAGAGTAGAGTATAGTAGAGTGAATTATAGTAGAGTAGAGTAGAGTGAATTATAGTAGAGTAGAGTAGAGTAGAGTAGAGTAGAGTAGAGTAGAGTAGAGTATAGTGGTTATCATGTAACCTGTGACTGAACGGTTTGCTTCGTCAGCTTCAGAAGCAAAGCTCGCATCTGGGTATGCGACGATATTGCGACTCGACATGCATCTATAGATAAGTCCAAATGTTGTTGTACCCCATGGACAACGTAGTATCTTCTTAGCAGCTGCTAAGTGTTTATTATTACGAGCATTTAGGTATCGTATCTCGAGAGTTTCAGCACAATGAAATTGATATCGAAACCAACTGTGTTTGCAGCAAAGAGGAGTTTACCAATTATTGATCGGTATTCCGTTTCATTGCAGAGTTCATTATCTCTTTCATTTGTATTCTTCTCGAAATCACCTTTTTCAGCTGGTACAACATTAGGCGCACATCTGTCAAGTCCATAGTTCACCAAAAGAGCTTCAATATAATCACCTAAGTGTAACTTCGTGTAACCATTTCCCACCACAATGTTTATACCAAGAAATTTCCTGGCTTGTCCTAAATCTTTCATTTGAAAGCTGCTGCTCAACATTTCCTTTGTTCTTGNTGGCTTCTCCTAAATCTTTCATTTGAAAGCTGCTGCTCAACATTTCCTTTGTTCTTGACACATCTTTTGAGCAGTTACCAATCACTAATAGGTCATCAACATAGAGTGTGCTATTAGTGTAAATGAAGATTTGGTTCTCTTCAGATAGATGCATGTCTCATTGATAGCTCGTTTGAATCCTATGTTGCTGATATGTTCGTTTATCACTTGGTTCCAGACAAGTGGGGCTTGCTTTAGACCATATAGGGATTTGTTGAGTTTCAAGACACATTTTTCGTTGGAACCATTCTTGAGCTTTAATGGATAGCCCGGAATTTGTTTCGTGTAAATGTCCTTGTCGATTTTGCCATTGAGAAAGGCAGTTTTCACATCCATTTGATGGATAATCATCTTATGATGTGTAGCAAGGGCAATGAGCATTCGTAAACTCGCATAGGAGATTACTGGGGCGAATGTCTCTTAGTAGAGTATAGTATAGTATAGTATAAAATAGTGTGCCCCTGATTTATTGGTTAGGGCTCACTTGAGATCGCTTCTCACTTCATCGTGATTTGTTTAAGGAGTTTTTACTGACACTCTGTGTCAGGTTACAGTTGCTTGATGACGTTTTCTCCCCCAGACCCGCAATTGCTGATCGAAAAAAGGAGAATGAATGAAGAACAAAGAGTATTTGCAACCAAAGTTGGGACCTGTCCGACCTGGAATTGCAATCTATGGAACTAAGTATTTGGGTTGAGAAGCCTGTACAGCATTCAATAGGCCGGTACACCATTCAATAGGCAGGTACACCATTCAATAGACCCGTACATCAGAACATATAGATCCGTACACCATAGCCACTCATATTTTTCTGTACAGCAAGTGATATCCCCAATCTCTGTTAAATTTAATTGGTTTTCTTTTTATTTTTTTTTGTTTTGTTTTTTTTTTTTCCTGGCAGCTAAATGGGTAACGGGAAGGAAGTGTGGCGGGACACGTGACCTGTCATATCTCCACGTGAGTAGCCATCATTATGCGCGGTCTCGGCGGGCATATCTTCATCAAGTATAGCATGCACATATGCAGGAACTACTACTACCCTCACTCACTCACACACACTTTCACCAACACCCCAATCAACTCCTCCACATCCACCTCCCACCTCCCACCTCCCAACCACTTCTTTTTCTTCCCCTATTTATTCCCACTTTTGTACCCCTTTTTGTACCCCCCCCTCTTTCCCATCCCTTCCTCTTTTCTTTAATGGTGTCACTTCCAGAGTCAGGGTCGGATTTGGCGGCTGCCCCCCAGCGGCCACTAGACAAGGTCATCAAGTACACCAAAATCATGCTACAATACCTCCTTGACCAATGGTTTTTTGTGCTTTTGGCGGTATTCATAGCGCTTGCTCATCTGTACCCAGAATTTGCCAAACTGGGTGGAACATTGAAGGCAGAATATGTGATCAGTTATGGGGCAGTGGCGGTAATTTTTCTTATTCTGGGGCTTCTGATGTCAACTCGCGACTTTTTGCAGAACGTGGCGCACTGGAGGGCGCATTTCACGGTGCTCACCTCGTCGTTTTTGATCACCTCGGCCATCATTTACGGAATTGCAACGGGCATCAAGGCCGCGCATGATAGCGAGATCGACCTGTGGCTTTTGGTGGGGCTTATAGTGACTCATGCTTGTCCCACAACGGTATCGTCCAATGTGGTGATGACCAAAGCAGCTGATGGAAATCATATTCTTACCATATGTGAGGTTGTGATTGGAAATCTTCTTGGCGCTTTCATTACTCCTGCCATGGTGCAGTTGTACCTTTCGGGCACTTGGGACTTTGGTAACCCCGTGCACCAGGCTGCTGATACTACGGTGAAACAGTTGTATGCCAATGTGATGAAACAGATTGGGCTTTCGGTATTTGTGCCGCTTTTCGTGGGGCAGGTGGTGCAGAACTTGTTTCCATCGCAGACGAAATGGTGTATGACCACTTTCCGTTTATCGAAAGTGGGGCTGTTCATGTTGTTGCTTATTATGTTCCAGTCATTTTCCACTGCGTTTGCTCAGCACGCATTTACATCGGTATCGCATGCCTCCATCATATTCTTGGTGTTCTTTAATATTGGCATCTACCTATTCTTCACGGTGTTGGTGTACTTATACCTGAGGCCGTACTTTTTGGTGTTGCTCTTTCCTACGGTGCCCAATCTGCAGTCCTCAAAGTCGTATACGTGGGGCTACAAGATCTTCCGGCCTTTTTACTATAACCGCAAGGATACAGTGCTGATGATGTTGTGTGGGCCAGCCAAGACGGCAGCCTTGGGGGTGTCGCTTGTTTCGTCGCAGTACGGGGCTCATAATCCCAAGCTAGGCATTCTTCTTGTGCCCCTTGTGTTGTACCAGGCCGAGCAGGTGTTTACGGCGCAGATCCTCGTGCGCTTTATGAAGAAGTGGGTGCATGCTGAGGACGTGAAGGAAGATGCAGAGACGGGGCCATTGGTGAAGTCGAGTTCGGACTCTGGGCCTGAGAGTGAAAACTAAGTTTTGACGTCGAAGACGCCAAAGCTTGAAGTCGAAATCGAAGTTTAGAGTCAAAACGAAGCATAGACTTGGAGTCTAAACGAATCATAGAGTGGCATCGGAAACACCAAAGCTAAAAGACGGTTGATGTCGGACGCAATGAGAGACAAGCTCTAGATTTAATATTGAGGGACAATACTCTGGAGTTGAGGCTCTTGTAAGTTGACACAATGGTTGTTATGGCATTTATAATTGGAACACAGTCGATATAAATTGGAGGACAACTCATAAGTTGCTGGAAGAAAAATTCTATTACGAGGATAATGTTCTTCGAAGTTAAAGACTGGCCCATGGAATTGGAGAGCAAATATCTTCCAAACTGGAAGACAGTTGATTAGAGTTGGAAAAGGTCTTCAAATGTTTGCAGAATGTCCTAGAGGCTGGAGGAGTTGGAAAAAGTCTCCAAATATTTGCAGAATATCATAGAGGCTGGAGGAGTTGGAAGACAGGTGTTCAAAAGTTAACACCAAAACGTCTAGAAATTGGAAGACATCGAATGGATGCTTGGAGATAGGTCTTTAGAAGGTAAAAGACTGGAAATCAGACTTGGAACATCGTCACTAGAAGTGAATGTCTTCCGAGCTGGAAGTTCCGATGCAGGTAAACCATTAGAGTTGAAAACGGTCTTCAGGTCAGAGGTTGAAGACAGTCGGAAGACGTTGGGATGTTACAGACTAAAAAATGGCATAGACTGAAAAATGGCACAGAAGCTAAATGTCACCAAAGTTGGAAGAAGGCTCGGAAGAAGGCCCCAAAAAAATGTTATTGGAGTTGCAGACTATCATCAGAGCTACAGGTCAAATATGGACATCGATACCATGACAAGACACAGCACATGCTCATACTAATTCATAATTTATTAACACTTATAGTCATGGCTATCTTGAAGGTTCTACACCAAGAATTGTCTTTCTTAAAGACTCTACACCAAGAGTTGTCTTTCTTGAAGACTCTTTACGAAGAGTTGTCTTTCTTAAAGATTCTACACCAAGAGTTGTCTTTCTTGAAGACTCTACACCAAGAGTTGTCTTTCTTAAAGACTCTACACCGCATCAATTGCTTATATTATCATGAGTCCTGGAGTCCTGGAACTATACAACGCTATAGGTGTTGATAACAGTCTACAGTGAAGTGTAGATTCTCAGTGACTCAAAGAATCCATTGGTCATAATCATTAGTGTTTTCAGAATGGCTCAAGGACTAGATCTAACTACGATTCTAGACAAAGAGGAAATTGTTAGGTCTACTCTTAATTTTGCTGACTACTCATTGTTACTGATTACCTATTGTTACTGACTACTCATTGTTACTGACTAATTACTGACCACCTTGACTACTCACTCCTTATACTGATTCCTATGGCAGACTGGTCAATCTTTGCTCCTATTATTCAGAGCTCACTACTACTCACTACTTGTTTCTGCTACTGACTTATTATGGCTATCACATGAATCGAGACCTTTGACCAGCTTACAGGAACGTGTGATGAAGGACAAGATGTATCAGCGCCATCGAATGCCAGGAGAGTAAAGTCTGAGCTTACTCGAGACATGGAGTAGAGACTAGAGAGTTAGAGCCGCGATGGGCAGGGCACTACCCCATAGAGGTATAATGAAAGCCTACACCGTCTGGTCTAATAATGGCCATTCCAGAATGCCACCTCCTCAATAACCATGGTTCAAAGCACCAGGGTGGAATGTGATAAACCCAAGGTACTAGGTCAGAATGTGAGCAGTTTTCCCCGTCAGACTTAGCAACAACCAGCTGGATGCGCCAACTCCCCCACCGACTACTTAACTAGTAATTTTTTTATACGCTAATACTCACAGTAAACTATGTGCATTCCTTAATCGGTCTAATTATTAATTTGGGGTATCTCGATGTGGCATTGGTTAAGGTTAGACGACATGGCCGGAACTGGGGGTGAAACCGGGGGTGAAACCGGGGGTTGCGAAAATGGAGAAACACCCGTACACCAGGCTACCTCAGCAGAAAAAAGGCCCAAACGCAAACGATCTTTTTTTCATTGTACGGAAATAATAGTGGGTTGGTTAGAATTCTAGAATTCCGGACTTCACAATGCATATTTTTTTAGTTGAAATAGTTTTCGTGGTGGACTTTTGGAGCTCCTGTAGCTGGACAATTCCGGCCGCGGCCTTTAATTCCGGCCAATTCCGGCCAAGCTTTCGCATAACATATCAGAACAAGACCACTGCTCATAATTATTCCTCTTATTAGTACAGTGTTTTTCAAAACTATTCAAACCAGCGCGGTAAAACAATTCAAACCACACTAGCAAAATTAAACAATCCAATAATTCAAGAAGTTTCGTTTCGTACTCCTTCGCACAGTCTTTCAAACCAAATGGCTTAATGTTCCACACCAACTTTTATTAGAATTCAATATTCTGAAATCTTAAATCTGGAGGATTAAATCGGAACGATTGCCTCATATAGTACTACATTCTGGGGCAAAAGTCTTGCAGTATTAATCAAGGGTGAAAAATGGCTGAAAATGAAATTGAAACTGTGAACTGAACTGGTTTCCTTGTTATCCTGTATATAGCAACTTGTCATAAGTTATGTAATCATTCATAGTGGATTGGTTTGTTTAATTTTGGTAGTGCGGTTTGAATCGTTTTACCACGCTGGTTTGAACCATTCTGTCTTCTTGGTTCGAAACATTTTGCTGTACTGGTTTGAATAGTTTTTAAAAACACTGTATATATTTTGAGTACACTCTTATAAAATATCGGGGGGTTATCCTTTTATATTGGGGTGAGCCTTCACACGACCACAGTCACGTGAGTGATTTAACTCTTATTAAGACTTATGTTAAAAGATTACCATTGTGATGCTACTCCCCTCACTCACTCACTCACTCTCACTCTCACTATGCACTGACACTCACCCAAAGGAATGTTATGTAGGTCACGTGATCACTCCACCATGATATTATCAGATTAGCTCGACCGTGACCTTTTTCTTTTCAACTAGACCTTTCTCTTTTCAAGTCATTACGTACTTTGGAAATCGTTACTCAAGCCCGCAGTCTCTTTATGATTATCTACCCTGAATCATGCTTACATTTATATGAGTTTAACGGTGTCGTCTTGTTTATTTACGGTATCTTGATTATCAACAGCATCTTCATTATCTACGGTACCTTACCAGCCACCGCTATCTCATTATGCTTGTCTTTGTATGCTCACTTATTCGCATTTAATGTGAAGTGCGCAGTTTTGCTACAAAATATAGGCTTGGCCTTTTCACCGAAACCTTCACCTAGCTACACATACTGGAAATGCCGAATCCAGCTTTTTTGTCCTTCACTAGTTCAATTGCTTTTTTTGTCTTTAATATTGAATATAGCATAGAGCTTTGGAAATTATTTCGGGTTGGGAAATAGACTCAGCACAAGAACTTCAAGCACTTCAAGAATTTCGAGTCATAAAGTCGTGTAGTTTCCAAATAAATATTAGTGTTTGTTTCTGCACTTTCAATCTCAAAATTTACCAAGACTATACCCACAAAAAACATACATTACACCCCGAATCACGCAAAATTATCATATTCCACGATTCCACGATTCCAAATTTGGCCTTCTTCAAATCCATTCCTGAGTACGATCTTATTAATGACTCACCAATTTCTCTGTACTCCCATTCTATAGTCCCACTCTTTCTTCTTCCACTACTCCCACTATCTACTCCATTCCTCCTTATTCCACTCCTCCCACTATATACTCCACTCCTCCTTATTCCAATACTCCCACTATATACTCCACTCCTCCTTATTCCAATACTCCACTCTCCTCTAAACCATTACCTAATAATCACTCACCTTTACATTTTACTCAATCCACTCAGTTCAGTTCAATTCCCTCAATTCAATTCCCTCAATTCAATTCCCTCAATTCAATTCACCCTAATTAATCAACTAATTAATCAACTAATTAATCACTCAATTTAAATGAGTCACTCACTAATTCATATAATTAACCATTAATTAACTGACTCTCTATTTTTATTATTTGCTCATTGACATTCCCAGGCCCCGCAGCCCATTGTTCATATGCATGGCATGTTACGACATGCGCAGCGGGTGGCCGCAGTTGAGTGGGGCCGCAGCACGCTTTTTTTAGGTGCGTGAGTGAGGTTGTGTGAGAAAAAGAGTGAGCGAGAAAAAGTGAGTGGGAAAAAAAGTGAGTGAGGGAGTGAGGGAGGAGAAAGAGAGTGGGAAAAAAGAGTGGGAAAAAAGAGTGGGAGAAAAAGTGGGAGAAAAAGTGGGAGAAAAAAAGTGACTGTGTATGAAAAAAAGAGTGAGGCCCAGAACGGGTCCGGGCTCATGGTACACCCGTGCACCAACAATATAACCCTCCCACACACCACACCAGGCGCAGTCACATCCAGACAAAATTGGTCAGACAGGTCAGACAGGACAGAAAGGTCAAACAGGTCAAACAGGTCAGAAAGGTCAGAAAGGTCAGGAAGGTCAGACAGGTCAGACAGTTCAGACATTGGACAACATCGAACAGAAATTGGACACATATTGGACACATATTGCATGGACATTACACCACATATTGGAAAGGCATTAGACAAAATTAGACAGGTACTGTACCAAATATATAGTTCCAAAATAAACCAGCCAATCACCATTGCGCCACACATGCGTCTAACCTTTTACTCGCACTCTTTGTCCCTCTGCTTAGTCTATCTCAGTCCGTCTCGCTCCGTCTCAGTTATATGCCGTCCTTGGTGGCCCTTGGTGGCCTTATCAACGGCCTACATATACTGCGTCCTGCACCCCACGCCGCACTATTTGACTCTTATCACTATCCACAACACCACCTACCACTTTCTCTGCTATGAACTTCCAGACGTCGTCCGGTTTCGACCACTTCTCCTTGGACCCCCCGCTAGCCTCCTTGCTGCTGCACCCGCTGCAAAACCTCCCGCAAAATCCGCTTAATTCCGACCGCATCCCACCTCCAGCCTCCGTGGCTACCATTAACGGCGACGCCATCGACCTCAACGACGAAATCTTCTTCCATACGGCCCAGAACTCCGCCTCGCCCGTGGCCCTCAACTCCAATTACCTCTTGGACCTGTACCACATTGACCCGGCCTCGTTTGGTCCCGACATCCTGCCCTCTGCGCCCTCTGGACCGCTTGTATCACCCCTGGTGTCCCATGCGTACCTCGGATCGTCTCCAGGCCACTTGCAAGTGAAAGTGCCTGCTCTGAAGATTCTAAAGAACCCACTTGAGGCCTTGGATGTCAAAAATGCCCTAGATCTAGCGCTGTTTGTGCCTGAATCTGGTGCTCCTCGCGGCCTAGACTCCGACATGTCCCAGGGCGTGAAGCTGGCCCTCAGCACTCCGGTATTGGCTTTCGCTGAGCCGATGTCTTATAATGTGCATTATCTGCACCAGAACCGGTTTTCAACGGCTGTGGAACAAATGAACCGCATGTCTCTCCATACAAGACTGTCCTCCATCGATCTCATACCGGAGGAGAAGACCATCAACCCCCGCCAACTTCTTGACTGCTCTGCCACATCTTCTTTGGCCTCTCTACAGAACTACTCCTTGGGCGGGCCGCTGGAAAAGGAAGGCGACTCTTGTGTGCAGGCCGCTACTTCGCCTTCCGACACTGACACTTTGAAGTTTCTGGCCCCGGGAAAGTCGGGTCAGCCATATTCGTCACCACTGTCGAAAGCGGCCCCCGTGCCTAACCGCTACCTCTCGACGCTGGTTCTGTCGCCACTGCTTCTGACGTTCTTCTCGCTGCACGTGCCCGACCATTTGGACGGCCAGGGCCTGCATTCGGCCATCTCTGCATTGAACAACCCCTTGAACCCTTACGTCATGAACGACGAGTGTGTGAGTGCAATAACCTACTGGCTAAATAACACCGCAGATGTGATCCAGGAAAAGGAAAAGGACCTGGCTCAGTCTGCAGGAGGCCATGGCGCCTTGAAACATCCCGTGCGGGGCTCGGGCATCTCTAAGGCGCATTGGAACCGCCGCAATCTGATTCAGGTGGTTTCGGGGCTGGCGGATGGGCCTCACTCCACCAAGACTTCTGTGCAGAAACGCAAACGGCGCAAGTCAGACCACTTATCGGTGAAGGAGGAGAAGAGCACGTTCTCGGACTTCAAATTCATGCCGCGCGCTTCAGATCTGGCCCCAGATCCGGGTTTCGCCGTGATCTCCGAATCTGATCCTTCGGAGCCGTCTGCAATGTCATCTTTTTCCGATTTCCCGGAGCAGAAGCTACATAAGAAAGACGAGGCATTGGATGCAGGTGATCCCCGGGGCGCTGAAATCCTGAGAACATCATCCGATCTTGCACATGGCCCTCTGGCAGAAGGGGAAGATGACGAACCAAAACCGTTCCCATGTCCAGACTGTGAGAAGCAGTTCAAGCGGCTGGAACACTTGAAACGGCATATCCGCTCTGTGCACTCCAATATCCGGCCTTTCCACTGCAAGTACTGTGAAAAGAAGTTTTCCCGGTCGGACAATTTGGCTCAGCACCTGAAAACCCACTTCAAAATCAACGCAAATGGCACTACCAGTGTGATCTATGGCAACCCCAATCCCCACAACCGAGGCGGCCGAAAACAGAGTATGTCAGAAATGGAACTACACTAGAGCAAAGTGAATCATAGTTGGTAGTGCAGTGTGGAGATCTGTTGGTAAGTTGAGTTTGGGAAATTTGATAGGGGAGCATTGCAATTGAGTCACTATTCTGAAACTGCAGTTATCAAATCAGATGGAGAATTGAGAAAATTGTTAAGATCTGGGTGGTGACAAGGTCACGTGACTCTTTTTAATTACCAACACCATTTTAATCAGCAAACCAGGTTCAATGTCATGAGCGAAACTAAATGAATATCCCTCAGTTACGCCGAAATTGAATGATTAAGACTGGATAGCTCGATTTCTCAGTGAGGACCAAATGCTTAAGATTAATGCCAAATATCAGTGGGACCAGGACTATTCTGGTGGCCAATGAGCAGGACTAATAAGACGTGAGTGAATTGGCAAGGAATCTCGCTTTCCGTGAGTCCGAAGGTGTAAATGAATCATGGGCCTTACAGGAAAATAGAGATCTTAACGTCATTCTGGGTGTTCCGAGGATCTATGGGTCTTCTCGGTCTGGTATTGGTGTTGATCTTAGAGTTTGGTTTACTGAGATCGCAGGTCGGACAAAAGGAATGGTTGATATCTTCTCAGACCAAGTGGTTTGAAATCTAAGTTAAGGCCAGTATGAGCGTCAATATCGGAAATCATGGGAACATGGAATTATGCCCAAAGAACCGATCAAATGTGTTCGAAAGACCGGTCAAATCTGTCCGAAAGACCGGTCCAAAAACATGGGAATGTGGAAAACTTCCAAACGGATCAAAACAGATCACTCCAACGGATCAAAACGGATCGAAACAGATCAAAACGGATCAAAACGGATCAAAACGGATCAAAACAGATCACTCCAACTTTGGAATTCACTTCACTGGCTCGTTTGACACGAGCCAGACTGCCGCAAGGCAGTGTTGTTTGTTTGTTAGTAAAGCTATAAGCGATTATGTGTAGCCACATGGCCAGTAGTCTCTTCCCAATCGATAGTATATAACAACTATGGAAGTTATATAACAACTACGGAAGTCATATTCCAACGCCCAAAGTAGATCCTCTCAAGTGTTCCCATAGAGACCTCTATCTTAACACTATTCAGGGAAAAAAAGCTCTTGCGCAATTTCTTCGCTTTTGCACAGGAACAAGCCATTCAATTAAGGCATCTGGGTGGTTCGTTCTGTGACTTATCTGTATACGGAAGAGACGTATAGTATAGTATAGTATCATGACGACATTTGGAGACATTTTCAAGGGCTTGCAATTTATGTACCAGAAACTCAGTGAAGCCAAACGGAACCCCGACCGGATCTTTTTGGTCGCCTGGTTCTAGGCAACCCTGGTTTTAGGCCGTCTTGGTTTTAAGCTGACCTGGATCCGGGTGTTCTACCCTTTTAAGGGCCATAAGAAGCACTGACCGCTCCATGTATTCTGGGACTGGGCTCAGTGGCGAGGTAAAAAATAAAACAAAAACAAAACAAAAATAAGACAAAAACAAAACATAAATCAAAACAAAAACATACGATGGAATATCACGAAAAGAGTACTCAAGCTGTTTCCGGAAGAATTGATGTTGTTGTAGTATGTATAACCTTGAGCTCGACGTTCATTTCCCCCACTTGACCGTGAAACAGACTCTCGACTTTGTTTGACCTAGCCTGTAAAGTTCCCAACACCAGAGTCAATGGGATGTCCAAGCAGGAGTACATCGACTTCACCAGAGATGTGTTTGCCACGGTGTTTGGATTGAGACATAGCTATAACAGAGAGCTATAACAGAGAGCTATAACAGAGAGCTATGACAGATATCTATAACCGATAGCTATAAGACACCTATAACCGATAGCTATAAGACACCTATAACCGATACCTATAAGACACCTATAACACATACCTATATCACCAAGGTGGGCAATAACTACTACCGGAGGGAAGTTTCAAGTGGTGAACACAAGAGTATTGATCGTTGAGGCTAGAGCATGTGAGAAGTGTGTATTGCTGAGATAATGCGTACATGTATTAACTATATTATTTAGACTCACCAATTATTAGCTACACTAGACTACACTACACTATATATTGACTACACTCGATTACACTAGATTACACTAGATTACACTAGATTACACTACACTCACTACACTACACTACACTACACTACACTACACTCACTACACTACACTACACTCACTACACTACACTCACTACACTACACTACACTACACTACACTACACTCACTACACTACACTACACTACACTACACTACACTCACTACACTACACTACACTACACTCACTACACTCACTACACTACACTACACTACACTACACTACACTCACTACACTATTTAGACTCATCATATCATGTGTTAGATCCACTATAGGTAGACCACTATACATAGAGGCATCATGAAAGCTACTCTGCCCAATCTAACAATGACCATAGTGTTAAATTCGCCATAGGAAGGGCCCTCTCTATGAAGGTATTATGAAGCCTCTCAGTCCGGTTGTTAAAATGGCCATTGAAAACGCCGTGTCACGACCATCGTTGTATAAAGTACTATGATGGTCCTTTCCAATATTCTGGAACAATCCTTACTATTGTTCTGGTGGAGAGTTTTTCGGTACCACGTTTCTCTCAAAGTTATATAAACCACTCCGGTTTCTCTCTTTGACGAACCATCAACCAATACAAGATTAGGTTAAGACACGTTATAAAGAACCTAACACATAGTACTTCGTACAATGATGGCCTTGCGATTATTCTAGAACTCATTATTGTTCTGTGGAGACTTTTTTCTTACCAAGTTTCTCTTCTTAGTTATATAAGCCGCTCCAGTTCCTTTATGACGAACCATCAACGAACATAGTATCAATAAAGTAGAAATGTGCTAAAGAGCATAACAATATGTATTCTACCCATACACTGGATCACACACTGTATCACACACTGCATCACACACTGGATCACACACTGGATCACACACTGGATCACACACTGTATCACACATTGGATCATACACTGGATCACACACTGTATCACACACTGCATCACACACTGTATCACACACTGCATCACACACTATATCATACACTATCATAAACTCCTTCCTTTACACACTACTTCACTCGAGGGTTCATTAATAAATATGCAAGTGCTCATAACCAGTCAAATGTCTGAAAAGTCTGCTAAGGCAGTGATAACAAAGATCAAGATAAAGATAAAGATAATGATCAGAAAATTTGCTTCCAGGGTATTTGAATTATGATGATGTCTTTCCTCTAAGCTTGCAAGGTTTTGTTTTACAGGATGACATTGTATGTGACATCATTAAGCTCAGCAGCAGGTTCTCCAACAAAGACTGGTTCGTCAAAGCCGACACAGAGATTGGTGGGGCATAATGGTAGCTGCTAGATTCTTGTTGGTACCTCAGGTACTCTGTTTACCAAGTTCATTCGCCGGTGTTTTTCCAAGGGGAGGAGAAGGCCGAATGGGCTACTTAAGTATTTGACAACGGCTTCGCCTAGTCAACGGGTGTTGCTAAGTGCAAAAAAACAGGGGGAAAACTCTCCACATTCCATCCAGGTACCTTGAGCTGATCACATTGATTTGTTACCTCATACAATGAAAGCTGAGTAGGAGGCTGGTAGATGGCAGAGTAGGAGGCTGGTATATGGCAGGTAGATCGCAGGTAGATCGCAGGTAGATCGCAGGTAGATGGCTCTTAACAATGTCAATATTCGTGTCAGGCAAAGAGGTTTCGTAGATCGCTACCTAAGTTATACAATTATGAGCACTGATCCTGATATGGTATGCGAACGCTTGGCCGGAATTGGCCGGAATTGTCCAGCTACAGAACCTCCAAAACTTCACCATGAAAACTGTTTCAACTAAAAAAATATGCATTGTGAAGTCCGGAATTCCAGAATTCTAACTAGCCCACTATTACTTCCATACAATGAAAAAAGGTCGTTTGCTTTTGGGCCTCTTTTCTGCTGAGGTAGCCTGGTGTACGGGTGTTTCTCCGCAACCCCCGGTTTTACCCCCAGGTCCGGCCATCCTCCTAATCAACCATACTTAAATGCCACCTAACATTTACCAATTCCACATCGAGATCCGAACCCAAATTGATCAATTCGCTAATAAGGACCATATATGGATTGCCCCAGTTTAAAATTTAGACTATGAGTATTGGCATAAAACAAATTATAGGAGGTACAGTAGTTTTCAACATATGTTCTAGTATATATTAATATACAGGGATAAGTAAGTTTTGCCTTACAAGACCAAAGTTCTACATGAGTTGTGAAGCGGGTGAAAACCCTTCCTCCGTCAGTAACCTGCACATAGCACTTCACTCGTCTGCATACAACATACTACGAAGTGTTGAACTTGAGGAACAAGTTCACCTGCGGGTACTGCAGGTTCCCGTTACTGCATACAGATGAAACAATGATTGGTATTCTCCTTGAGAGAGGCACGGTGGCAGTGGACGGCTTGACGACACGGGTCTAACACTTGTTCAATATTGGCCATTGTTCTGGAGAAGACAATTGGCTGAGTGGGTTAGGGCTGGAGTCCCAGACCTGACTATATATAGAGAGGGTCCCGCTCAGACTTGAACGGTATCAATTGGAACAACAAGTCAAGGACATCCTAGTTTAATATAGATAAAGATAGAATGGAAACTACAGAATTGGTTACTGAAGTACCAAAGCTAAGACGCTTGATTGAAACTTAACGTGATAACTATTCCAGATTATGGGAGTGTATACAACAATTCCAAACACGAAGTACCTTGACTCCATACATGCTAGGTGCTTGTTGACAGTAGTAGATTTTTTTTAGTAGGCGTAGAGTGCATACTCAGACATAGATAAACCACTGGTACAGCACTTATATAACTTTGGGGAATTAGAATATAATTTTATCAAAATATTTAAACCTCGGAATCAGTTAATAATAAGATAAGGAGTCAGAGTTATTGCGATAAGGTAGTAGGTCTGTTTACTATATTTTTCTGTTGATGATTCTCCAGAGGGAGAAGAGGGCAGAATAGGCTACTTGATTATTTGACCGCAAAGTTGCCTGGTCAACGGGTGTTGCTAGGTACAAAGGGGAAAAACTCTTCACATTTCCATTTGGTACCTCAGGTTTATCACATTTGCATTTGGTACCTCAGGTTTATCACATTTGTATTTGGTTCTACACTGATGGTGGAGGTGTGGCACAGTGGAATGACCATTGGTAGGATTAGACAGCGTAGGTTTAAAATACTGAAATAGGTAAAGCACTATCGAAGGGATTCAACACTATACTACTCTATAGCTACTCTATATTTTAAATCACAGTCCTCTACTCTACTCTATACTATACTAATATATACTATACTAATATATACTATACTAATATATACTATACTAATA
Source organism: Metschnikowia cerradonensis (assembly GCA_002370635.1). NCBI lineage: Eukaryota > Fungi > Ascomycota > Pichiomycetes > Serinales > Metschnikowiaceae > Metschnikowia > Metschnikowia cerradonensis. The sequence continues at coordinate 23,666 of NKZD01002020.1, read as the reverse complement.
TATACTATACCACTACTGATACTTACTACTGATACTTACTACTGATACTTACTACTGATACTTACTACTGATACTTACTACTGACTACTGACTACTTACTTACTGTTGGATCCAAGATGGGTGGAATACAACCCATATAGGGATTGAGCTCACGTGCCCAGTTAATCGGAAACCGAGGCTACTACGTCCCCTTTGGGTTCACCGTTAGTACTCCCGTTACTACTCCCCTTCGGCTACCCCTTGGGCCACCTTCCGGCAGACTACTTAATGGCGGTCGATTCCTCTTGCTCACCAATCATCAACGAATATAGTTTCGATTAGGTAATAAACGTACTTACAAGAATCTACCACTTACTGTATTACTGTATTACTGACTACTGTATTACTGACTACTGTATTACTGACTACTGAGTTACTGACTACTGAGTTACTGACTACTGAGTTACTGTAGTTGTTAGATCCACTATATGCAGGACATTGCCTATAAAGACACTATGAAGCCTACGATGTACGATCCCAGCAATGGCCACTGCAAACACCGTATCACGACGGTTTCCGGCCACCACAGCACTTCGTGCATTGATGGCCCCTTTTGTTTACTCCGGAGCAATGTTTACCCATTGTTCTGGTGGAGAGTTTTTCGGTGCCACGTTTCTCTCTAAGTATATAAACCAATCCAGTTCCTCTCTTTGAGGAACCATGAACGAATACAAGTTTAGGTTGAAACACGCTATAAAGAACATAACTGTTTTACTGTATTACTGACTACTGAATCCTAACTAACTGTAACTACTAACCAACTGCCAACTATTAACTATTAACAACCTACTAAATACTCACTTACTACTTACTCTTCACTTTTTACTACTTACTACTTACGACGGACTTATACTAATACACATCGTAATCTATAACTGCCTGTATATTTTGCCAAAGTGTAGTGTGGTGTTCCATACTACTCTATTGTAAAATAACATGTTTGCATGTTATGTGACTCTTAGAATGGCCATTGGGATTAGATAGCCTAGGCTTAAAATACTGAAATAGTAGAGCACTACCGAAGGTGGATTCAACACTTAGTACTACTACTACTGCTGCTACTGTACTACTACTACTACTAGTACTGCTGCTACTGTACTACTAGTACTAGTACTACTACTGCTGCTACTGTACTACTAGTACTAGTACTACTACTGCTGCTACTGTACTACTAGTACTAGTACTACTACTAACGAATGACTACTACTACTACTACTACTACTACTGTACTACTACTACTACTACTACTACTACTACTACTACTACTACTACTACTACTACTACTACTCACGAATGACTACGTACTACCCACTACCTACTACTAACGACTGACTACTGACTACTGACTACTAACGACTGACTACTGACTACTGACTACTAACGACTGACTACTGACTAGTACATCTTGATTATTCAATATCCTACATAAATTTACTACCACTAAGGATACTACTACACTACTGTTGGACGTCTGTTACCTAAGTACTTACTGTGAGTAGTCGCTACAGTGAATTCGTTGATGGAAGTGAAGGTAAAGATCAACCTCAATCAAAAGCTCAATTTTTTCCCATCTCCACACCACCCTTCGATAGCTGATACTGGGTGACTGAAAAGTAATTAGTCCACATGAAGAACGGTCAAGGTGAACTGGAACATATTACTTGCAAACTGAGCTTACTACTCTACTACTTCTCACTCAAGCAGTAGTAATTGTGAAAGTAAATAGTATATATTTTACTGTAATACTACTACTGCTACTGTACTACTACTACTACTACTACTACTACTACTACTACTACTACTACTACTACTACTACTACAACTACTACTACTACTACTTACTACTTACTACTGACTACTACTGACTACTACTACTACTACTACTACTACTACTACTACTTACTACTTACTACTGACTACTACTGACTACTACTACTACTACTACTACTACTACTACTACTACTACTTACTACTGACTACTACTGACTACTACTACTACTGACTACTACTGACTACTACTACTACTACTACTACTACTACTACTACTACTACTACTACTTACTACTGACTACTACTGACTACTACTACTACTGACTACTACTTACTACTACTACTACTACTGTACTACTACTGTCTACTGACTACTGTAGTACTACTACTACTACTCACGAATGACTACGTACTACCCACTACCTACTACCCACTGACTACTACCTTCTAACGGAATAACTACTTAGTATTTAGTACCGACTGTGGACACTGAATAACCTAGTTCTAACTGGCTACTTATGACTCTTTACTTTCTACTGACTATAACTAATAACTGACTATTCTGTCTTCTTTGTTCAAATCATTTTGCTAGTGTGGTTTGAATAATTTTGAAAAACACCGTACTAATATATACTAAAACATATGTTGATGTTATGTTCTTTATAACGTGTTTTAACCTAAATTTGTATTCGTTGATGCTTCCTCAATACGGAGGAATGAAGCGGTTTATATAATTTTGAGAGAAACGTGGCTCCAAAAAACTCTCCACCAGAACAATGGAAGTATTGTTGTGGAATTTTCGAAAAGGACCTCGGTTTCTCGGCTTGTCACAACGATCAAATGCCGTGTCACGGTAATTGTAGTAGACACTACTAGAATCGGACATCGTAGGCTCCATATTGTATCCATAGGTAGTTTTCTACTTATTGTGGATGTAACAGTTGACAATATAATATGATAACTTTTCGTTTGTTGCAAGAGAAAAATGTTTTTATCATTTATTTATCATAAATCACGTATATTATTAAATTGTAAATGTTATGTTCTTTAATCCATGTATGCCTAACTTCTTATATTCGTTGATGGTTCCTCAAGAGAGGAACCGAGGTGGCTTATATACTTTTGAGAGAAACGTGTTACCGGAAAACTCTCTACCAGAACAATAGGGAGCATTATTCTGGAATGTTCGACAGGGGCCATCGGAGCACTTCGTGCATAGATGGCCAAACGCCGTATCACCATTGTAACAATCGGACTGAGAGGCTTCGTAATATCTTCATAGGCAGGGTCCTGCCTATGGTGGATCTAACAGTAAATAAGTAAAAGTATCAAAAGAAATAAAAATTTTTCTTTTACCTTTATTACTTAATCTTGTATTTATTTTAGGTATATTTTTATTACAAAAACCTTCAATAGGTCAATAGGTCATTCGGTCATTCGGTCATTTGGTCATTCGGTCAATAGGTCAATAGGTCATTTGGTCATTCGGTCATTCGATCAATAGGTCATTCGATCATTCGGTCATTCGATCATCAGCTCAATACGCTATGTCTATTCACCATTACAATTATATAGCGTGAATTCTTATATACATAGATTAATCTTTCCTCTTCATCTTTTCATCCAACTTGGAGAACTCCTTGCTCCAGAAATCGTTGACCTTCTCCGCGTTGAAATCGGGGAAAATGGCCTTGAATAACTAATAGCTACTTAGCATTAACTTTATGTTACTGACTAACTGAGTTCTATTGACTACTTACTAATAACTAACGAAGTGACCTCTTCCTACCTACGATTTACTATGTACTACGTACTACTTGTTGTGTACTATTTACTATGTACTACGTACTATCTACTATTTACTACGTACTATTTACTATGTACTACGTACTACGTACTACCTACTATTTACTACGTACTACCTACTACCTACTATTTACTATCTACTATTTACTATGTACTACGTACTATGTACTACGTACTATCTACTATTTACTATGTACTACGTACTACTTATCTTTACTACTTACTCTTGACTACTGATATTTATATATGTCAGTTATAACTGTATCACCCTTTGGTTTACCTCTACCAGCCTTAGTCTTAGAAGAGTACGAGTCATCAATTATGTAACCACTTTTTAATGACTCCTTCTTCTTATCAATATCAAATTGTAATACATCCTTGCATAGTATATTATTTTTAACCACACAGTCTTGTTTAATTGCAGTTTGTTAATTGCAGTTTGTTAATTGCAGTTTGTTAATTGCAGTTTGTTAATTGCAGTTTGTTGAATTGAGTCATATATATACTCATTTATTTTTTCTACATACTTAGTTATTTTATCTATACCTATAAAACTATTTCTCGGATTGGAAGTGTATATTTTATTTTTTTTGAGACACTTATCCAATATTTTTTGACACATAGATATGTTCTTATTTGAATCTTTAAAGGGCATTCCAAACTTAGCTGGCAGTTTTAATTTCCTGAATTTTTTAATTCTTCAATAAAATCATCTAGAGAGTTCACCCCAAGCACTCGGAATAAGTGTACACCTATCTTTAGAAACTATGCTATGGTGTAGTGAGTATAACATGTCCTTTGAAAGTATATTGTAGTATACTTCATTTTGTTAGATCTTGGTAAAGGTTCTGCTTCAGCATAATATCTTTATGTTAAAAGTCGAACAGAGGTCCGAAACTATAAGTAGGAACTCTGGCCTGCATCCTAGTGTTAGTTAATCAATTGGAATAGTCTGTGAAAAATACCAAGACGCCCACAGACCAAATTCCTCTACTCCCAGACCCCCGAAACACGCAGACCTCGGAAACACCATACGTGTAATTCTGCAAGTAATCACTTATCTTTAAACTGACTTCAAGACTGAATTTGAGACTGACTTTCGGATTGCACTTTATGTCTAGTACCCAATATATTACACTGGACTGTTTTCCTTGGTCATTGAAAGGACCACCTGAAGTACCCGTGAAAGAGTACGGTGTGAGGATCTATAGGAGATCTGCAGAAGATCTATAAGAGATCTGTATGCATGCGTATGGGGTATGGAGATTAATCTGTCACTGCAGTAGTGGGAGTGGATTGAGAGCCCTTATTCTAAAGCTAATTGTTTGACTGGATCCACACTCATGGTGTTTCGAAAACATGATCCATGTTTCAATAGTCAGAGACTTTAGTGAGACCTTATAATAAATGATATTGTGTAAATAACCTATAGTAGTCTTCATAGTAATTGATGATTGTATTCCCCATGGTATCATTGTGTAGCCCAGTAGTCATACCCATTGTGTGAATTCAAATGCCAAAGCAGATCATCCGAGTGAGTCAATGAGTGAGGTAAAAAGTAGAGGTAAAAAGGAGAGGTAAAAAGGAGAGCTATGAAAAATGTGATCAACGAATGAGTAGGGAGGTGCTCTTTATATATTCCCAAAAGCGGGGTTTGCGCATGGCTGTAATTCTGATATCCCAAAAGTGGGGTTAGTGCATGGCTGCAATTCTGAAATCGGTGTATATATAGCAGCTTCGCGCACCCATAAATTGCCCTCATTTTTACTCACTCACTCGATACACAGACTTTATACTCATTACCGCCGGCTTAAATGTCAACCCATCTTTTTTATACTCACTCAAAACTCATTGGATACTCATTTTGTTTTTTTGGTCAATCTTTTGTGTACCTTGAGTACCCAAGGTAATTTCATAAATAGCGATTATAGTGAGTGATTTATAATGAGCAATTTCAGGTAAATGGTTGGATTAAGTAGTGATGAAAGAATTCCTTAGAATGGTCCATATGATAAACGGTATGTGTGGCATTTTGGTTTCATAGATGACTTTTTAGTGGTCCTTGACTTTTTAGTGGTCCTTGACTTTTTAGTGGTACTTGACTTTTTAGTGGTTCTTGACTTTTTTCGGTGATAGATATTTTTCAAATTAATAATGACTCTTAGTGAGTGGCTGAAGACGAGAATTTATAGTGAAGGGTTCTTTTAGTGTTTTGCGGTACATAAGTCTTTGTGCTTGACAAGAACCATTTGCACCCCTTTCGCACGCACCATTCACAAATGACAAATATTGGATTAAGCATGAATACTTGGGAATCACGCAAAAATTAGTTGATGCTAATTATAGACAGGATTTTATTTATTGGTATTATAGAGTACTGTTATTGTTCATATATGTTCTTTGGGTGCGTGAAGAAGACTCAGAACTGACTGAAAATACTTTGCTTATAAGGATACTAGATTTCTATGACAAATTTCTAATTGGGTGAGCAGTAAAATACGCATGAGCCATGCAGATTAGTGTATGGCTTTTTTAACAGTACTCACTTTGGATAGTCTGTTTAATTCAGACAATAAATGTTTTGGTTCTTGGTCTAATGTCTTGGAATATCAGCCATTTCTAGGAGTTTCTGGGGATGTTTGGAGATCTCAGTATTGTCACTGATAAAATTAGTGACTGAATGACTTCATAGTCACTGTATGAAGGTTCTTTCAATTCTGCCACTGAAGCAAATGGACTCCTCAAATGTCTTGGGTCACTTCTGTTACCACAATCTCTGGCCAACTCTTATAAGACCAACATCCACTTCATCATCAATATTGGCTTGTAAGTTGATATTTCTGATGGTGGTTGGGAACCCTGGGGCCCCATGACTTGTTTGATTCTGATCCCCGGGATACTCTCCACTGCTATAGTCACAAAAAGTAGCAGGAACAGAATTCAACCATAAGTGAATCTGCATTCTTCAAATGCATCACTCGATCACTTCTTCTTTCACCCCGCAAAAAACCAGTAAACCCATTTGAACCAGTTAATCGATCCCATTTTTTTGATTCTGTATGATTCACTCGACTGGCCAATCATGACCATGCAATTCCTTCACTCAGGCCAGCTTCTCAAGCCAGCTACTCAAGCCAGCTACTCAAGCCAGCTGCTCATGCATATAGGATAAATCGACGATCTAAACTTGCACATTGAGCACTGCTGAACCGAATCACTCGCTGAATCGAACCCGCAATCCGCTGACGCACACTGAATACTAATTGACACACACTGAACACAAGCCGGACCCGTGATTTGCAACTGAGTTGGACAGGCCTTTCAGACATTTCAGACTCTTCTGGGCAGGACTGAACCGTGACTTGCGACTTGCAACATGCAAATAATTCACGCTTGCCGTCGCTGCCTTCACTGTCTTCGCTGTCACACTGGACTCACTGACTCGCACTGACTCACACTAACTCACAATGGACTCGTTGACTCGCTAATTCACTCCCTTTAGCTATTCTCGCTGCTTTCACTCGCGACTTCACCCGCAACTTCACTGTCTTTGCAATTTTCGCAGCTTTTGCTGTATATACCCCTTTGCTGCTTTTACTGCCTTCACTGATTTTGCTGACTTCGACAAATTTACTTTTAGTGTCTTTAATCGTTCGCTCGTCTTCACTGGCTTTTGCCCGCTCGACTTTGCTCGCTAGCTTTGGCTGCCTTGGTATCTTGGGTGCCTTGTCGTCGTCAGTATCTTCAGTCTCTTCGGTATTTTCAGTGGCTTCGGTGGCTTCGGTCACTTGTCTTCGTTCACTTGTCTTCGATCACTTGAGTTCGCTCAGTTGAGTTCGTTCAGTTGAGTTCGCTCCTTGTCTACGCTCGCTATTGCTCGATTGAATTCGCTCACTTGTCTTCGCCCACTTGTCTTCGCTCGCTACCGCTCGCTCGACTTCGTTAAATCTGCCCTCTGATTCGCCGCGCCAATTGAATATCCTTTTGCATAATCGTCACCCGTTTGGCATGGATGGCACACAAATTTGTATCCTCCAAAAGATGGATCAAAAAAGCCTCACACGCCTCCTGGAGCGCCAACACTGCATTGGATTGCCACCGGATTCCGTAGTTGACGCCGATATAGTTCTCGGCGATTTCCTTGACTAGCCGGGCAAACGGTAGCTTTCGGAGTAGCAAGTCGGTGGAGCGCTGGAACTGGCGGATCTCGCGGAGCGCGTTGGTTCCGGGCCGGTACCGTCTCTTCTTGGTGCCGGCTGTGGGCGGATCCCCGGGCAAATTACGGTACACGCCAACGTTTCGGTTCACCCGACTGGGGTTGGTGGAGAGACGAGCCATGGGGTTTAGTCTGCGGATGCCAGAAAGGTATACGCGTTGGTCACGTGAAAGTCACGTGAAGATCACGTGATACGGCAAGTGTGATCGTATAATGTGATACTCCCACAACCCCACTTGCCCAGCCTTTCTTCCCATCTCTCCACTTAATCAACTGACGTCGCCTAGAATACATCCACTTCCGTCAAACTAACCGACTGCATCGGTCACTTTGAATCAAGTGGATTAATTGTCTGGCTGCTCCAACAACTCATTAATGGCGTCCTGCACATACGCACTCTCCTCATCCATGGCCATTTCCGATAACCGTTTCTGGCGGTCATTTTCGCCCGTCAAGGCCTTCATACGCCAACCAAACTCCTCAAAGCTCGACACATCATACACCCAGCACGTGCCAAACAAAAACATCGATGTCACACTGCCACACAACATCGTTCCTGCACCCACGGCCACCGCTGCGTCCATCACGAAATTGTAGCTTGTAGGAGGTTGGTGGTTGCCCTGGAAAAGCGAAGGGAGAAATTGGCGGGCCACCGTGGATTTATAGGCGAACCGGGCACTAAAAATGGTGGCGGCTGCTGCTCCTAAAAAAAGCACTGCTTGGTGTTTCCGTCTCTGGATGTATTCATCACTAGCAGTGGCCAACTTAAAGTTGAGACTGGAGAGGGTATTTCTGATTGCGTCACTCATGGGAACCTCGAGTATTTATAGTCTTTCTTTGTTTGTGTTTGTTTTTGTGTTTGTGTTCGTTTACCCCTCGTTTGTGTTTGCCACTGGTTTACCCCACTTTTGTGTTTGTACTCACTTGGCTGTAATTTGGTTGTAGTACTTAATGGAGAATCTGGTGCAGTGATGGGTGAGATTTTCGCGACTGGTCCTCACTAAGAAATGTGAGAAGTGAGACAGAATGAGACAAAAGTGAGACAAAAATGGGATAGAAATCAGACAAAAATGAGACAAATGAGACAAAAATGAGACAAATGAGACAAAAATAAGACAAAAATAAGACAAAAATGAGACAGACTTCAATGGCCATGTATAGGCTCGGATAACTTGTCCGTCCTTGTCAGGCTCATATACGTTATTATGGAGTTCATTAGAAGATTGTATTCTTGCTGTTTGGTACCATTCTATGGTTTATAGGTGCCTATTACTTATCTGTATATATTGCTACATTAATTAAACAATGTATTCAAGGACGATTCGATCTTCAAGTCAACAGGCTGAAAGCTTGGATTCAAGAACGACTCGGCTTCAAGCAACAGATTGAAAGCTTGGATTCAAGGACGACTTGATCTTCAAGTCAGGTTGAAATCTTGAATTCAATCAATTTCCATCTCCACTTAATTATCAATTATCAATTATCAATTACTCCTTCTTCTTTTTTCGGTATCAGATCTCCTCTTTGAACAACCCTCCCTTGTTTTTATCCTGCGCAATCGAGATCTCGTCATAAGTGTCGTCCTTGCCGAGTGTAGATGCAACCGTGGCTGCTTCGGCTCTGGACTCGGCCTTGTGCTCCATAGACCTCTCGTTCTTGGCTGGTGTACCCTTTAATGACTTCTTGAGCCCGGATAACTTGGACCTCAAGCTGCCTTTTTTCTTGGGCAATTCCTTGGACTCCTTGGCCTGAATCTTAGGCTCCTTGGCCTCCACTTTAGGCTCCTCCACCTTCTCCTCAGCCTTCTTGACCTTTTCGTCCTCGCTGAAAAGAGACCCGGTGTCTCGGATAGCATCCTCGTTCACCGGTTGCTGCAAGTGCTCCGGCAACTCCTTCTGGATACGCTTCTCGCCCTTGACTTTCTCGTCAATTTCCTGGAGAATCTCGTCCTTGTTGCTGGCCTTAGTAGCAATGTGTTCCTTCTTCTTGGCCTCCAAGTCCTTGACCTCCTGGTCCAACTCTTGGTGGGCATGGTCTGCCTTTTCAAGCTCGGCCTTGGAACTCTCTTGCAACTCGGCCACGTGCTTGTCACTGGCCTCACGCTGCTTGACCACCTCTTCCTTTTCAGCGCTATCAGCGTCGATTTGGGAGTTGACTTGCTCCAACTTCTTTTTCAACTCGGCGATCTTGGCCTCATTCTCGCTCTGAAGTTTTTGACTAGTCTCCACCTCCGAAGCCAATTGGTTCTTGGAGTCCGTCAACTCCTTCAACTTGGCACTTTCCGTGCTCAACTCTTCAAGAGTAGGTGCAAGAATCTCATCCTTCTCTGCCTGCATGGAGCTCAACTCCTCCTTGCGGCCATTGATCAAGCCGGTCTCCTCCTCGTGGATCCGATCCTCGTTAGCCTTCTTCTCCTCCAAAAGCTTCTCCTTTTCGGATGCATACTTGGCCTGCAACTCTCGCAACTCGCTGGTTTTGCCGTCCACCTCGGTGTTTCTCTCACCCTGGTAGTCTGCAAAGATTTGGTCCTCGTCACGCTTTCTTTGCTCATTAGCAGCAATTCTCTGGTCCTTCTCCTTCAATTTCTGTACTTTTTCAGCGTGTTTGCGGTTTTCGTCGTCCTTCTTGAACTTCTCATGCAATCTCTTCAACTCCGACTGCTTGGCCTTCTGCTGCTCGTCCAACTCTCTTTGAGCAGTAGCCTTTTTGTCAATACTGTCCAAAACAGGCTGCACAATCAAGGTGGCTAGCTTATCGACCTCGGATGCAGGCAAGGATAAACCACCGCCCATATCGATCATGCCGGCCTTGTGGTCCTTCAAACGGGCCTCGGAGTTCTTTTGGGCTGCAATCAAGGCCTTGCTGTATAATTGCACCTGATTCTTGACATCGGCCTGACTGGCTGAACTAATTGACTTCAACCGCTCGTTGGCCTTGGCACTGGCTGCGGCTAATAATGTGGCGTCTACCACGTCCTGAGCCTTAAAAGTGTTGGATCTTCTCTGGGAAGAAACGGAATCGGTATAGCCGGAACCGTGTTTCATGTTCAAAGAGGCCGAGGCAGACTTGGCTGCCAAATTCTCTTCTTCCTGGCTCAAAAAGTCCGCTGGTTTCGACGCAATGCCCGAGCGGTGGTCCTGGGCCGGATTAAAGCGGTTGTTCAAGGTCTTGGACGAGTTCTGGTCGGCCAATTGCGAGATCTTGCCAATGTTAAGCGGAGAAGCCGTGGCAGGTTTCGACTGCAAGCCATGCTTGGCAGAAGACCACTCAGGAGTCGTCCTGCTGCTCATGGACATTGACGAGTTGGCTGCAGCCTGCTTGTACACTGAGCCCTTGTCGTAGGACAGGTAAATGGAGTCTGAATTCGACAGCAACGAGTGGGCTGGCTGCACCTTCTCCTTCTTGGCAGCCAAAGCAGCAGTATGCGCATCGGGCGCTGCCGATAACCGTTCATACGAAGGTTTCACCGACAAATCAGACGAGGCCGCCAAAAGCGCTGCGGTATCAGATGCATTGGAGCTCACACCCACCGACGCCTTACCGGGGCTATTGTATACCCCTTGCTTCAATTTCTGCTGGTAGATTGCCTGTTTTGACAAAGGCTTGCCATTACTCTGATAGACGGACATGATTAGATTGCTGTAAGACTATTAGTGTCAATGAAAAGTCAATCAAAGATTCAATTGATAGAGTCAAGTTTATATCGTTCTTGTTAATTAACAGTGCAATGTATTAACTAACAGTACAACGTATCAATGCCAGTTAACAGCACAACGTATCAATGCCAGTTAACAGCACAATGTATCAATTTCAATTAACAGAAAATGTAACAAAGCAGTGTCTATGTCGATAATCAATAATCAAACACTTACCAAAAGCTGTAAATCGTAAGCTGTAAATCGCAAAATGTAAATTTAAAGTTTCTAAATTGGATGCGGGGATGACCAATTTATACTTGCGGATTTGTGTTCGAGGATTTGTATTTGTGGATTGTTAGCGGTGTTGCCAATTTCTAGTTGGTTGCTGTTGTTGCTCAGTTGCTATTAGGGAAAGTGAGTGAACTTCGGAAATAGCGGGGTTTCAGTGGGTGAATCTGAAACAGACGGACCGGACTAATTCAGTGCTGAGGACTTGAAACTGGGCTGAAACAGGGGCCGGAAATTGGGGGTGTTGGTGTAGAAAAAGTGGTGAGAAGTTAGATTGCTTAATGCTGGCGCAACCGCCCAGGGGAGTGGTGGGTACTGCATATACCCGAGCGCGCGGTAGGTGACTGGACTTGAAGCACGGAACGAGTTATATGCAGGTACATATACTGCCGATTATCATGGACCAGATAAATACCTCTTTCGAATCTGCCATAGGTTTTAAATACGTTGGAGATAACCTGAAACACACATGAAACTAATCTGATACAGTCATGAAACAGATTCGAAAAAAGCTTCAAATCTCCATGAAACATTCATAAAACATTTCTGAAACAACTCTAAAACACTTCTGAGACAAATGTGAAACAATCTTGAAACAACCCTAAAACATGCTGGAAATCAATCGCATAATAATCAAATCTTCTTTTTTCATTCATAGCTTTTATCATTGCCTCGCAAATTCTCGTCAAAGTTAAGAACGATTACATCATCGTGCTCGTCTAATTGAGATGTAATTACCGCATTCGGCGGTAGAAACAATAGATATCCTACATGCAAGGCGCAATCCGTGCTCGCAACTGATTCAGCCCCACCGCCACGCAAGTGTGGAGCCTCCTCTTGCGTAGGTCGTAGATGCAGGACCAAGCATAAAGTTCACATTTCTTCTTTAAAGGCTTGGACTGCACACAAGCAGGAATCTCTTTGATCCCAATCGGGAAGAATCTGACTATATGCAGGCATCTGGTCTCGCGTACTATTTCACGTCAACCTTGTTCCAACACGCCACTACTTCTTTCACGGCAGGGATTCGCCTTCTTTTCTAGCGTTTAAGATTGGTCTACGGTTCACAAACCCCCTCCACTTTCGGTTCCACGCATCGCCCACCCTCGGTTCCTTGCATCCCCACCCGGTTCCTTGCATCTCCTCCCCCCGTTCGCATTGACCCTGGTTCTCCACGCTTAGCCCTCGGTCTCCTCCACCCCGGAAAATACCCTTCCCGGAATGTCCAAAAAGGCTGTGTATGTCCGAGGCCCGGATAACGTGTACTACCGAAAAGAGAAAACTCCGTCCCTTAGCTCTGGCTCCTCCGAAAGTATCGGCCGAAGCACTTCCGAGGTGGACCATACGCTAAACGAGCTCATGGAATGCGGCTTCCGTATCGAGAATAAACCCGAGCCTACCGATAAAAAATCTTCGGAGATACTCCCAAAGGGGAAACCTACCCATGATCACCGCCACCAGTCTCCGCAACCCAATGCCCAAATCATCCCCGCTTATTCTCAAAGTCCTGCAGATAGTATCATGACACTACACCCGTACACCAAGGATTGGCGGGACAAAGCGCCGCCCTTTTTAGCCGGAATGGTGTCTACTTATCTTCTCCAGTTGGGCCTTCCTTCTATACAGTACTACATGGGGGCACTAGCCACGCTTTTAAAGTGGACGGTAATCTGGTGTGCCTTAATCGGGGGTGCTTTGGTATATGCAGGAGCGTTCCCTTCAATGGCCGAAATCAAGCCTTTACTCGACAAAATCGGCCCCGGTGGACGGTTCCGTCCTGAGAATTTCGGAAGACCCAATCTTGAGAGTTTAGGTGGGGTCCTGCCCGATAATGGGCTGCAGTACACCTCGGAACTGGAGTCCCGGCCGCCGGTGCCCTCGAAAACGAGCCCCGACTTCCCGAAATACAACCCGGATGCTTCCAAAAAGGAAGATGCAAGTATCACCAACGTCAAGGCTTTCCAGGCACAATTACGTCATTCGCCTCGATTGGCGGGCAATGACATCGGGCGGTCCGAGGCTGTCAGATCCGAGGCTGTCAGGTCCGAGGGCACGAGATCCGACGGTTCGAGATCCGAGGGCGGGCTGTCCTCGAATCTGATCAAAAGTAGCCATGATCCCCGGGCCCCAATGCGGCGGGCCTTCACCGAGGGAGTCTCTGCAGATAGTGGCAGTAGCAGCCTGCTTGGGCGCTTGGCGGCTCGTCGGAAGTCGGATTTCGGGGGTACCCCCGGAAATGACGTTCTCCGGAACTCAAAAGCCATCGGGCCGAAACATGCAAAAGTAAGACCCAGTGCTCCTAACCGCCCGCAATCGGCTTCGTCTCTTTCGTACGGTGCCATCCCCGATGACATCCCCAACGCCGACGCCGACTCCGCGCCCGATGCCGATAACTTACCCTTTTTGTTCGAGATGAAGATGAAGGACTCCGACCATTTCTCCCTCCGCCGCCTGGACACCACTACAACCAAAAACTCTGTGTTGGGTACACGTGCAAACTACTCTAAATTCTTGGCCAATGTAGACCATTGACCATGGCTTCTTAGATGCACTCTGTACATTCTTATGGACCCATCAGATGATCATCAAGTTTCATAATCAAATAATCATATCATGTGATGTCATGAATCATGTGACGATGTAGAATCTCATGTAGAATATCATATTCCATGTCGCATCACGTGATTATATCGTCCCATGTGTCACGATCATATATCACATCATGTATCATATCTTAGGGGTGTTCATATCATGTGGACGTGGACATGGGACCGTCTTTCACCATTGATTATATTGTCCTTATGTCACCATATTATCATGAAAGATGTGACATGTATCACCTTGGCCTTTTCTCTCCAACAGACTTGATCATGGACTTTTTATGTCCATTGACTATGGAGAAATCAGTGGTGGAGCCAGAGTATTAATTGACTGAATCCATTGCCATAGCTCTTCGTCCAATCAATCAATTCCACCTCCATGTAAATTTCTTAAGCTTCATTGTCCATTCCTAAGCTTCCTCATTAAAAGTCCAGTAATAACTTTATCGGTCGATTGCCAAGTTCATCAGTGCATTGATCAGTTCATCGGTAACGTCATTAGAGCATTAGTAACTTCAAGAGCAGACTTCGTGAGTGTAATGGGTCCATGAGTTGCATACATGAGTAACTCCATCAATAACTCCATCAATAACTCCATCTGTAACTTCATCTGTAACTTCATCTGTAACTCCATGGTCTCAAATTCCACTAGTGAAGTCACTGAAGCCAATGAAGTCACTTAGTCCAGCAACTCTTCCATTCTGAACTCTATAATTGAGTCCACCAATTGAGCCCACCAATACTGGTTTCTAAGTCCTTCGCTCCGAGCTATATCCAAGACTGCACCCTTCATTCTAACGATTTAAAATTTAGTCTTATTCTCGGCTTTGCCTTTTCAGTATCATGTGACCAATCCTAGAATCAGAATTGATGATGGTCAATGAAATACAAGGACTAGAAACTTGGAATGGATGAGCGGATGACTAGAAGACCGGACAATGGATGAACAGGCCTAAAGACTGACTTCCCAGATGGCCTGTGGGCCTTTCTCCTCGTATATCTCCGCATCAAGAAACGAGTCGCCTCCATGGTTGGAATTTCCTCCGAAGATCTGCTTGCTGTAGATCTCTCCACCCAAAAAGTACACGTCCGACCAATATCCTTTGTGCTCCTTTGTTTGTTTCCACTCGGGAAAGTAATCAGGAAACTTCACCGCCTTGGCACTGGATGGCACCTGCAATGCGCCCTTGAAGTCTGTGCTTTCAGCCTCGTCCGTTTGCTGGTAGCTGGCAATAGCGGAATTGACGCCGTTCAGCTCCTTGCTCTTTTTGCTGGGTGGCTTGTACACGTACTCGCTGTTGAGCTTGAGGAGAATGGCTTCCCGTAAACCCACGATGTTGCTGGGACCGCCAATCACAATGATATTGTCGTAGCACTCCTGTCTTTTACTCAAATCAGGCACATGGCTCAAGGCCCGGAAAATGCCCTCGCATATCTCCAGTACAAGCTTGGTGGTGCCCTGGAATCTCTCCTTGCCCACCGTAAGTTTATGTCCGTTGAAGTTGATAGAGTTGTACTGTAACTCGTGGTTGCTCTTTTGCTCGGCCTCGGCCGCCTTGGACCCGGAGTCCTGGTCCGTGATCATCTTAGCCACGTCAAACTCGTTCTCCTCTTTTTGCTCGGCACTTTCGTTCAAAATGTCCGACAGCGAGTAGAACGACTCTGCCGAATCGACCAACACCTCATAGATATGCGACGTCTTCAACGCCGTGATCTGGTCCTCACTAAACGACGGCAACAACTTCTTGAGCTCGGTATCGATGGTCTTTCCTCCTGCGGCCAACCGTTTGGTAGCATATTTGATCACGTTTCCCGCAAGAACAGGCACAATCTGCGTGGACTCATGGCCAATGTTCACCACCACAGCAGCAGACGTGGCACCCAAACCGTACGTAGCCGCAATTGAAGCATCCAACACATTGAAGGCAGTAAACTCCAATTTTTCAAACACATAGCGTGTCACTTCTTCAATGGCACCGCTGGAGTAAGACACCGAGGGCACAATCAAAAGCAATGGCACCTGGTTGATAGTGAGCACAGGATGCTCTTTTATTATAGTCTGCAAAATGAACTTTAGGAGTGCATTGAATGCATTGGCATCCACGATTCTGGTGCCCCGGATAGGATGCACGGGTTCCAATCCCCCAGTTGGGTTCGAAGAGTGGTACTCATTTGCTGCCTTGTCAAGGTACACCACAGTGGGGACTTTGTATTGTGGCGGGGTCAACGAGTCTCGCAACCCAAACAAAAAAAGAGTATTCTGCGAGCCAGCATGGATCACGAGGAAGTTTTCTTCCCGATATAGAGGCATCTTTGTTGATGGGAAGAGAGGCTGTTTCTCAAAGTTGTTGTTGAGCGTGAGAATTGGCCAATACACGACCACGCGTACCAAGCTGGTGAGTAATGGTCGAGGGAAAGCTTTGGATCCAAATCCAGACACGAAATTGTGACCAAGTCTAATAGTATGACTAGAGATTGATTGCAGTGTGTCTGCAGTGTGATTGAAAAATTCCTGAAGCATGTCTCAAGTATGAGTGCAGCAGTAAACTGCAGATAAATCTGAAACACGAGTGAAACATGACTGGACCGAATATAATGAACCAGGAAATAGGCATTTCAATAGCCCATGAGCCTAAAAATATAGTAATCATAGAAGTGAAAAATGGACTTAGGCCTGTAACTGTATCAGGCTTATGACTAGCAAGATTCCAATGCGGAGAACAGGAATAGCAGAAACGGGTATAACTGAAACACCAAGCGAGCAGATTTGAAACATGGTTGAATCAGAATCGGAACTGCATAGCATTTTGATTGGCTTATAAAAGCAGCAGAAATTTGAAATAGTCATATCGCTGACACAATAAAGTATTGCCAAATCTGAAACACTCGCATAGATGAGACAAGGAGTTATTGCGAAACCTGAAACAGTCATGTAACTGAAAAAAGTAAGTGATAGCTGAAACACAATAATGAAAAGCTGATAAGGTGATTCGAAGACTGAAACAGCTATGTAACTGTAACCTTCATGTAATCGAATGAGATATAAAACTGACACAGATGTAAAATTGAGCAAGTATTGAATCAGTCATGTAACTAAAACAAGGACTTGTGCAATGTTTGAAAAAAGGACTTATGCAATGTTTAAAACAAGGACTTATGCAACGTTCAAAACAAGGACTTATGCAATGTTTAAAACAAGGACTTATGCAATGTTCAAAACAAGGACTTATGCAATGTTTAAAACAAGGACTTATGCAATGTTTGAAACAACCATGGAACTGAAACAACCACATAACACAAGTAAGTGTTCCCTGAAACTTAGCAGTACCAGTGGCTAATTAACCTCAATGCCTAAACCAGTCAACAGGCACCAGATTGAAGGTTTATTATTGACTGACAAACTGACAGCTAACTACTCCAACCTCTCCGCAAAGTAATGGATGGTCCATTGGCGCAGATTCTCGAGACATAAGAAATTACGGTGTGGCTAAAGAAAAAAGGAAAGTACTGATCAAAATTTTTTGGGGAGTGGGGGGCGTATTTATAGATCCCGGCGCAAGGGATGGCTGCAAAAGTACGTGACACAAAAGCACCCCCTCGCGTGCATATATAAATGTGTGATCCCGCTGTTCTTTGTGCACCAAACTTACAGTACCAGACGTCCAATCGTGCACCACAAACCAGTGAATCACAAAACCAGTGCACCACAAAGGCCACTGAATCATAAAATCAGTGTATCACGAAATCAGTGCTTCACGAAACCAGTGTATCACGAAAGCCAGGCCCAGGCCCCAAACCAGTGGAAGTCATCAAACGCCGTGGAAGTTACCGAAACCCGTGCACCAAACCCTTTAAAACCTTTAGACCCGTGCATCATAATCCGCGACCCAAAACTCGTGCACCACACGCGTGCATCCGAAGATTCGCAACGAGTTTGATTTTCCACTTCTAATAGCGTTGCCCAGTCAGTGTGAATCCTGCGCGTCATGAGCATTTTGGTAAAACGCGTCCTTCAACCAAGGTTCCCACTTCTCAATTTTCAGTATAGACCATTTCGGTACCAAACCATGGCCCAGCAGTCGATCCTTAATTTTTTTGGTGGCTCTGCCAATGTCTCGGCCAAGTCCACCAAACGGTCCAAGTCCCCTGCTCTGGAGTCTCCTAAAAAGCGAAAAGTCCAGAAATTAGACCTTGAAGACAAACAAGAAAAACAAGAAAAACAAGAAAAACAAGATGTGAAAAGTGATCAGAAGAGCTCAGAACCTGAAAGTATAA
The DNA here is from genome assembly GCA_002370635.1 of Metschnikowia cerradonensis. Lineage (NCBI taxonomy): Eukaryota > Fungi > Ascomycota > Pichiomycetes > Serinales > Metschnikowiaceae > Metschnikowia > Metschnikowia cerradonensis. The sequence continues at coordinate 5,034 of NKZD01002020.1, read as the reverse complement.
AGAGAGAGTCCAAGAGTCCCAGTCCCAAAAAAAGCCTGAGTCCTAATCCAGAAAGTCCCAGTTCTGGAACCGCAGAAACTCCCGAAACGAGTATTTCGAACGCATCCAAATTGATAGAATTAACGGAAAAAGCCCCTCCTGTTCTTGCCCAGAACTCGTCTACGATTTCCTACGCCAAGTTGACTTCTGTTTTAGAAATGGTGGAAAAGGAATCTGGCAGACTCAAAATGACGGCCATCATCTCGGAGTTCTTCCTCGAGGTGTTGCAACAGTTCAAAAGCCCCCACCAATTGACGCTTGTGGTGTACTTGATGATCAACCGTCTTGGCCCCGATTACGAGCCCGACTTGGAGTTGGGTTTAGGTGAAACTCTTCTTATAAAGGCCATCAGCGAGTGTTATGGCCGTCCGATTGCTAAAATCAAGAAGGATTACCAAGATGTGGGAGATTTGGGATTGGTGGCACAGAAATCACGTCTGGGCCAACCTCCTATGTTCAAGCCAGCTCCTTTGGATATTGAACAGGTCTTCAATAACCTCACCAATATAGCCAAATCCAGCGGAAAAGACTCTCAGTCCAGGAAAATCGCCATCATTAACAAAATGTTGACATCTTGTGACATGAAGTGCAGCGAGGCCAAGTTTTTGATCCGCTCGTTGGAGGGCAAGCTTCGGATTGGTCTTGCAGAGAAAACTGTGCTTGTGGGAATTGCCCAGGCCTTTGTCAACTACGAGAACACCTCCAAAAAGCGTATTCTGCCCGAAAACTTGTCCAAGGCTGAGGATATCATCAAGGAAGCGTTTTCTCTTGTTCCCAACTATTCGGTGATCATTCAAACATCTTTTGAACACGGAATCTCGAACTTATTGGAGCATTGCCAGCTCACAGCAGGAATCCCTTTGAAGCCAATGTTGGCCAAGCCTACCAAATCCATTGGGGAGGTTTTGGACCGGTTCCAAGGCGAGGAGTTTACTTGTGAATACAAGTACGACGGAGAAAGGGCACAGGTGCATTTGCTAGACTCAGGCGAGGTCCGTATCTATTCTAGAAACTCCGAGGACATGTCCCAACGGTATCCCGACTTGGTGGCCATTGTCAAAGACTTCATCAAGCACAATGACCAGCAGGAGACGTGTGCTTCGCCCAAATCGCTTATTTTGGACTGTGAGGCCGTGGCCTGGGACCGAGAAACCAATAAGATTCTTCCCTTCCAAGTCTTATCGACCAGAAAAAGAAAGGATGTCGATGAAAAGGATATCAAGGTGCATATCTGCCTCTTTGCATTTGATTTGCTCTGCTACAACGGTGAATCGCTCATAACGGAGTCGTTCCATGCCAGAAGACAGAAGCTTTTTGACAACTTTGCCCCAATCGAGGGCAAGTTTCATTTTGCTACTTACAAAGATTCTTCAGATTTGAACGAGCTTCAGCTCTTCTTGGACCAATCCGTGAAGGATGCATGTGAAGGGTTAATGGTCAAGATGCTCCATGGAAAAGATTCCTATTACGAGCCATCCAAGCGGTCTCGCAATTGGCTCAAGTTGAAGAAGGATTACCTTGCAGGAGTTGGTGATTCGCTCGACTTGGTGGTGATTGGTGCATATGTCGGAAAAGGAAAACGGACGGGCTCATACGGAGGCTTCTTGCTTGCTGCCTATAATGATGATACGGGGGAATACGAGAGCACGTGCAAGATCGGCACAGGATTTTCCGATGAAGACTTGGTCAGCCTCTACCAACGGCTCAAACCACATGAAATGGCAGAACCTAAACCATTTTATGTGTACGACACAACCAATTCCAACGCCAAGCCGGACGTATGGCTCGAGCCGACGTCGGTGTTCGAGGTGTTAACGGCCGATCTCTCGCTCAGTCCGATTTACAAGGCGGCCCACTCGGAGTACGGAAAGGGTATCTCTTTGCGGTTTCCTCGATTCTTGCGTTTGAGAGAAGACAAGGGCGTTGAGGATGCCACAACCTCCAGCCAAGTGTCGGAGTTTTACCAACGCCAAGCGAATTTGAATTAATAAGAAGAAGTTATGGAATGGCCGAACGTGTTAATGTTTGGTGTTTTTAGATGAAAAAGTTAACAAAGGATGATAAGGCATAGATAGATTTGTAACTATATAAATTAAGATTCGATAGACTTTTCGGTATTGTGGCTGATAGACTTGAGACGGATGCTTGTATGCAGATCCGGGGCTTATATCCAGTTCCGACCTATTGACCCAGGTCGTTTTCTCCTCCCACGAACCCCACAAATTTAGTCAATTTAAAGTTCATTGGATGACATTTGGGTTGATAAAGCGGATATGTTTGTCGGAACCTGAATAAATGGAAGTATAGTGAAATATGGGATTTTTTTTTGTTTTTTTTTGGATTACACGTGACAATCACGTGACTCTGAATTACCGGAAATGGCAAGTTTCGGTCTATTGACCTGAGTCTTTAGTCTCCCCACAAACTCTTGCCCCAATCTAACTGCAGCAATAAGAAAATACAATCTATTTGATAAATACTGGATAGTTTTCTGGAGGTGACATGGTGTATTGAATGAATTGAACTGAGAACACGTGACCATGGCCAAATCCGAGGGTTTGCATTTTTATATATATATATAAGAAGTGTTGAACTTGAGGCATCGGTACATGTGAGGGGACTGCATGTTCAAGTGACTGTATGCAGATGAAACAATGTTGGACAATGTTGAAAAGAGGTGAAGTAGGAACTAAGCCTCTTTAGGGCTCTCGTCTAGTGTTCGTCTAGCGGAGGCCATTGTCTTAGGAAAAGACAATGTCGGTAAGAGTTTGACGATAGAGAGAGATGGAGCATATAAGAATGGATGTGAATGTTCTTATGGGAGAGGAGGGAATCATAGGGAAAAGATACAAGGATCTCCAAGTATAGTTAGATACAGATACGAATATAAGCAAACGAGATGATTACTGAAGTTCCTCACTTAAGCGACTTATTAGACTCTAACATGATAAACGTTCCAGAATATGGGAGTGTATATTATAACTCTTAACAGACATACCTTTGACCCAGCTTTTTCTCGCTAAAGCCCACGAACCGGATTGCCTTGAATTGTTTATGCTTAGCGTGGAAGGGCACATCTGTCAAGGCGTTGAAATTGCTTCACAGTGCAGTTTCGAGTCTGGGGGTTTGCAGATGCTTTCCAATCGGCTTATTCGTAATGGGGGTATTCGTCTTCCTGTCTAAGTAAAAGAGTTGGACCTCCGCAAATACGCAGTTCGTCCTTCGATAGCTGCTAGTGCACACCTCTGTCTCCTTAAACACAATGCTAGAGTTGGCTACCAAAGATATTCTTTCAGAACATTTTTCGCTAATCGAGTATAACGATGAGTGTTCAATACAAACGAAACCAGGTAGCAGTTCAATGGAGCTAACAAGTTGACCATTTTGGAAATCAAACTCAATTGGAAATTGGTTGGGGTTGTCATAGACAAGTTCAAGATTGTCCATTTCCGAAAAAGCGAAGTCGACGGTAATTGGGCGCCAGACCTTCTCGACATTGGCGAACAAAGCCATCGGAGCTTTTTCAGGAGCCGTTAACAAATGTAACGTTTTAGCTTTTCCTCCATCGCTGGGCAATGTTACAATCCCAGTTTCAGGGTTAAAAGATGACATATGAATTTTTGTTTCTTCACATCCCTCTATATTGCCAGGCTTGATATTTTCCTCAGTTTGCAAAGTATGATATTTTTCATTTGGGCACGAGAACAAAACGTGATTGGTCAATATCTTTTTCGAATTGAATCGGAATTCAGTCTCACCTAATTCGCTATCTGTACCTAATACAACCAACTTATCTTTCGATATTACCACATGGCGCAGGATATAGCCAAAAACTTTCAATGTATTATCTTCCAGGTGGGCGACCATGACTGGAACGCTCAAAGGGTTTCCCCATACAAGTTGGTTAGAAGCAATAGGTGATCCAAAAGAGCCCACACCGGCAAGAGAGAGATGATGATATTCTCCTTTGACTTCTGCCACGAGTACCTAGTGGGTACCAGGATTTGCGTACACTGAGGCCGCAAAAAAGACTGCTTGGAATAAAAGAAATAAGTTCATGGACAATTGTTTTTTTTTCATTTTGGATTATGATTATGGTAAGGTAAAAATGGCACTTGGGACTTACGGCTTATTTATACCTTCCCCCTTACACCAAGAAACATGTTAGACATGGAATTGACTCGACTGAGGGCGGAATTTCAGGAAGTCTAGAACACGAAGATCTATGCTGCATGAAGATCTACGCTACATGAATGAAAATCTACGCTGCATGAATGAAAATCTATGAATGCAAGAATCTAGATCTATGAATGCAAGAATCTAGATCTACTCCCTCTCCGGATATATAAGGCGGACATAAGCCCAGTTATGAACGGGCCAGAACTCCAATTACTTAAGATTAGCTTTACTAAAGAGAATACATTAACCTCCTATAAATTATCCAAGCCAACTATACTATCCGATTCACTGTCTGGGCGAGCTCCTACCATTCGTAGCCCAACAGAATATCCAGAACACCGTTAGGTCATCGTTCCTGGAAAGATGCTTTGATATTAATAACCACGTTAAAGCTTAATCCCTTGTGTGAGCAGGTTATAGCCTGAGGTCACATAATAATTCTAACAAAATAAAACAACACAGGCTTAGTAAAGGAACAATTAGGCTAATTCAACCAAACAATACAATGAAATAATTCAACCAAATAAATCACGCCTGAAATCTGGAGGATTGATTCATATATATTTACATGTATTACATTTACGACAAAAAAAAAGTCTTGCAGTATCAATCAAGGGTGAAAAACGGAAGAAACTGGAACTGAACTGGGTTTCCTGGAACTGAGCTGGGTTTCCTGGAACTGAGCTGGGTTTCCTGGAACTGAGCTGGGTTTCCTTGTGTTGGAAATATGTTGTAATTCGTCATCTACTAATGCATAAACTAGAACCAATTCCTTTGGGCTATCCTCAACCCAACGTCGTCTCTTATTCTATCTAT
>NKZD01002019.1:0-47759 GCA_002370635.1 Metschnikowia cerradonensis | reverse complement strand
GTATTGGATACAGGAATGAATTCCGAGGAGAACTATATATATCTGGGATCCTGGTCATATTTGACAGGGCATCAATTGTGAGAAGAGTCCACTGATAACTAGTTTAGAAGAGAATATAAGTGACCTAAAGATGAACACCGATACTCCATATTTGAGAGAATTATTAGAGGCCAATGTCATAACAATTCCAACCTACCAGAGAGTGTATGCACATTCTCAACACTAACGCATATGCGTGAAGTACTCACGTGTTAACAGAATCTAGCAAACGTTATCACCGTTCCACAATTACACGCGTAAAGCATTAAGTGCAATAGAACGTACAGGCCTTAGACGAGCGGAAAATTATAAGTGGTGCTGCAGCCCCATCTTAAGACCTTGATCTTGTAAGGTACAACTTACATATCCCTGTTTATTAATATATACTAAAGCATAGATTGAAAAAATGGCCCTCCTCAAGACGCCTTCCGTTGAACAATTCATCTCCCTATCCCAAATAGTCATTCAATGGGTATACGTGTAGAGGACAGCTTTCATTCTTCATAGACGTCTCCTCCAAAAAATGCAGCTTCACTTTCTTTGTCAGAAGAGTACTGTTTGATGAGAGTTCGCCTTAACTCTCTAATAATTTGGAATTGTTATGACGTTGGCCTCCAATAATTCTCTTGGTATGATGGTTCAGGGTTCGTCTTAGATCACTTATATTCTTCTCTTAACTAGATATCAGTGAACTATTCTCACCATTGATGCCGCTCAAACCTGAGAGATGCCGCTCAAACCTGAGAAATGCCGCTCAAACCTGAGCGGGATCCTCTCTATATATATTCAGTCCCGGGGACTCCAACATTCGAGACCAGCGTCTCGTAAGTAACTGTGCATGATGAATGTACGTCCTTGTCGTGCACATATCCCTGTTTCATCTGCACCATGTATCTTTGAAACCTATGGGACCTCTCCATCTCATCTCCAACCCTGTGTATTTTCGTTGACCTGCAGCCAACATTTTTCACAGTTTCCCACATTCACAGTTTCCCACACTCACAGTTTTACACATATCGCATGTCCCACAAGTTCAACATGGCGGATTTGACACTTCTATAAAAAATTTCAGGAACTGACTTTTTTTTTTTGCGATCAAAAACTGCACTGGTGGAACCTCCTTCGTTTTCTCGGAATATTCTGAATTAATATTCTAAAATATATTATTAGATGTGGTGGTGTGGTTCAAAGCTTTTAGGTACGCTTGTTTGTTGAGGATTCTAAGTTTTCCCCTTTAAATACAGCTGGACTGCATACATACATGAATAGTGAGATGCACCAATTTTGCAGCCATAGAGTGGTATTTTGAACAGGGTGTATAAAACATTTGTTTTGTGTTATTTATTTTTCATTAATCGGTAGATGGTTTTTTTTTCTTTTTTTTTTCTTTTTTTTTTCTTTTTTTTTTTTTGTTTTTTTTTTTTATTAAACGGGAGGGGGTTTTTTTTTTTTTTTTTTTTCTTTTTTTTTTCTTTTTTTTTTTTTGGTTTTAAAAAGAGCAAGTAGGGTGCTTGTCGAAGGTTGCTCGATCACAGCATTCTCAAGAACTACGTTTGGCCCACTAATGGGTAAGGAACATACTATAGGAACAGCCTATCTTATGGGATAGAATGGAAATTCTCCACAAAATTTGGAATTTTTACATTAGAACCAAAGGAAACTTAGCCAACTTACCCTCTCAATATAATTTGTATCAGAGACCGCTCTATTGTATATACATCATCTGCACTGTTAGACCCACCATGGGTAGTGTACCAACCATGTGGATGTTGAAGGCCTGCACTGGTCGATCAGATGGGTAACATACTACACATATCAATAATAAATGCCTACGTTGCTATATTAAACCATCTTCACATTATGATACTATGAAGTACGCCGTTTATTGTCAACACAGTGCCATATCAACATCATACTGATTTTACACAGACGTAGGTATCAGTGACTATTCTATATGCCGGACAAAAGTTTGCTGAGAATCAATCAAGGGCCTCAGCAAACGTCAGTACATCTGGTGAGCTAAAGTTAATAAAAAAAATATTAGTGGGTAGTATTGTGCTAGGATAAATTGCTTCCCTCAATTATTTCAGTACTCATATAAAATAGCGGGAGCTTGTCCTATTATATTGGGATGAGCCTTCAACATTGTCGCAGTGACGCACGTGACTGCGGGCCCTTGAATACAGCAATTTTATAATTTTATTATTCGCTTTAAGTCTACTACACTATACTACACTATACTACACTATACTACACTATACTACACTATACCAAGTTATATCACTATACTATTGTACTTCGAGTACATGGAAACCAACCCAGAAAGCGTCAAATTGTAGCTATCCACAAGGCTTTTCCGGGAGATCAGTCCTTGCGGCTCAGATACATTATGTAGTTCAGGAAATACAAGGTCATAGATGAGGTTCCATGAAGAAAACTATATGATAGACTTGACTTGAATATACTGTTCACGTGTATTTCAGATAAACCATATTTTAAGGAATCATCAATGAGTAAAGATAACTTAGTACTTAATGTTACACATTATTCTAACACAATGAGTGATCTATATACTTCTAAAAGGAATAAATCATCTCACCTAAATAAAGGGCTAAATTATTATTTTTTTTATTTTATTTTATTTTATTTTATTTTTTTTTTTTTTGGGGGGGGGGGAAATTCCGCATTTGAACACTACTGTTAAACTGGTATTATAATCCACCCTGCACTATACCCTGTACTATACCCTGTAATCTACTAAACTACTATGCTATGCAATACATTATGCTACTCTACTAGTCGACTATACACTATACTACTGTATACTGAATACCAAAGTAGTACTACTTTACTTTACTTTACTACACTACACAATATACCGTTATGTTCTATATGCAGTATTGTTATAATGTTGTACTATATCATATACTATACACTACATTAGAACACACTACACTGGATTACACTACACTGGATTACACTACACTGGATTACACTACACTGGATTACACTACACTGGATTACACTGTAATTCAATACTAGTATACACTATACTAGGTGGAATGCCGAGCTCAAGGCTCGAAACGCTAGTAGTCTACCTTTGATATGGGGATTTTAGCCTAAGACAATATGTTGCATCGAATCCATCATTAAATACTCTTATTGACTGTTGGAGCTAACCATGTTGCTTGAGATAGGTTCAGTACACTAACCTGAGACTTTCAAGTTTGAATATATTTTAAAACTGGGTCTTTTCGTCAGGAGGAGTTAGGTTGGAGTCAAAGAAAATGTATAAACAAGTACAGCGCAGGAAGAAGGAGTCCAAGGTAAAAGGTATATATATATATATAGGGGATCCCGCTCTTGGAATTATTAGCCAACAATGACATAAGTGTTCCTAGCTACGACAGCGTTTGCTATAACGCTCAACAAGCATAATGTGAAACTTTGGGTTATACCTATATATCTACACTTACCTGGTGGCTACCGAAAGGTATACTCATCAAAAAAGGTATATTTTCCAAAAAGGTATATTTTCCAAAAAAAGGTGGCAGGCTCCCTATCGATCGGAAACTGTAGGCCTAATTACCGGACGCGTCGTGTGAGACCCATATTGTTAGATTCTTGTTGTTACGTCAGGTACTCTGTTTAGTATGTTTAGTATGTTTAGTATGTTTAGTATGTTTTGTCAACCGGTTGTTGCTAGGTGCTGACCTTAGTGGATAGCTGTCACCTTATCTATAATTGTAGTCTCAAATACCGGACGAGTCATGAAAGACTCATCTCGGATCTAACAGATAGAGTATAGTAGTATAGTAGTATAGTAGTATAGTAGTATAGTAGTATAGTAGTATAGTAGTATAGTAGTATAGTAGTATAGTAGTATAGTATAGTATATTCAGGGCTCATAACCTTTTGAACTACTCACAAATATAGAGGTATAATCGGGAAGTTGACTAGTCAAAAGTCCATCAAAGTATATTGGTTTAACTCTCTCTATAGGTGGGATTGTGATTCCCAATGTGGTGGTCATCCATTTGATACTGTTTCCTAATCTTCGGGATCGAATAGTGCTATATTATAGTATAGTATAATAATAATGTGTATTCAGACACAGTACAGCCAGTAGAGTATTAGAGTAGAGTATTAGAGTAGAGTATTAGAGTAGAGTATTAGAGTATAGTATTAGAGTATAGTATTAGAGTAGAGTATTAGAGTATAGTTTTAGAGTATAGTATTAGAGTAGTATAGTATTAGAATAGTATTGTTATGTTCTTTATAACGTGTCTTAACCTAATGTTGTATTCGTTGATGGTTCCTCAAGGAGAGAAACCGGAGTGGTTTATATACTTTGAGAGAAACGTGGCATCGAAAAACTCTCCACTAGAACAATGGTAAGGATTGTTCCAGAATATTCAAAAAGACCATCATAGTACTTCATACAACGATGGCCGATGGTCGTGACACGGCCTTTGCAATGGTCATTGTAACAATCGGACTGAGAGACTTCATAATACCTTCATAGGTAGGGCCCTGCCTATGATGGATCTAACAGTAGTAGTATAGTAGTGTAGTAGTGTAGTAGTGTAGTAGTGTAGTAGTGTAGTAGTGTAGTAGTGTAGTAGTGTAGTAGTGTAGTAGTGTAGTAGTATTAGTAATAGTACTAGTACTCTAGTACTAGTACTAGTATATTGTTAGATTTAAGATGGCTGAAATACAACCCATATAGGGATTGAGATTACGTACCCAGCCAGTTAATCGGGAACAGATGCTACTACGCTCCTTTCTGGCTCACTATTACTACGTCCCTTCGCCTACCTTCGGTAGAATATTTAATGGTGGCCGATTCCTCTTCCTGAGGATTCATCAATAAATATAGTTTCTATTAGGTAATTTACGTACTGTCAGACCCACCATGGGTAGGGATCTACCTATGGGGATAATATGAAACATCTCTGCATGATACATGGCTATTGTTACACAGCCCCCTATTCAGACTTCTACTCCGCCTCATTGTACGGAGTAGTAGAATCAGCTGAGGTGATTAAAACAAAGATCGCTAAGGAGTTGTTCCGTAGCGATCTAGATTCTTGAAAAGTTATATAAGCCGCTCCGATTCCTCGCTTGAGGAATCATCAACGAATAAAGATAACTTAGTACCTAACGTCACAACAAGAATCTAACACGTACTAGTATATAGTAGTATATAGTGGTATATAGTAGTATATAATATAGTAGTATATAGTAGTATATAGTGGTATATAGTAGTATATAATATAGTAGTATATAGTAGTATATAGTATATAGTATATAGTAGTATATAGTAGTATATAGTAGTATATAGTAGTATAGTATTATATGGTAGGATATAGTAGTAGTGTATAGTAGTAATATATAGTATTATATAGTAGTTGTTCGATTCTTGTTGTTACGTCAGGTCCTTTTTAGTATGTTTTTTTTTGTTGATGATTCCTTAGAAGAATGAATCTGAGCTATCTCAATATTTGACAACGGCGTCGCTTAGTCAACCAGTTGTTGCTAGGTGCAAAGGGGAAAACTCTCCACATTCCCTCCTGGTACCTCATGAAAAATGGTAGAGGTGTGGCACAAAGGAATGGCCATTTTTAGGATTAGACAGCATTGGCTTAAAATACTGAAATAGATAGTGCACTACTTATGGTGGATCTAACATCTTCATACCCAGATCCATATTTATAGTATAGCCATATTTATAGTATAGCCATATTTATAGTATGGCACATAATATTTTGAGTGTATATAGCCAATGAAGCTTTTTGAAAGTATTACTATTATCGATAAGTCAAGCTTCATGGACTTCTGGCTCTCTAGTCTAAAGAAATGAACCATCTACTGCCACTATATGCACACCCTCAGTAGCAGTAGTAGTAGTACATAGTATTAGTATTAGTAGTAGTAGTAGTAGTAGTAGTAGTAGTAGTACATAGTATTAGTATTAGTAGTAGTAGTAGTAGTAGTAGTACAGTAGTAGTAGTAGTAGTAGTAGTAGTAGTAGTAGTAGTAGTACATAGTAGTAGTAGTAGTAGTACATAGTAGTAGTAGTAGTAGTAGTAGTACATAGTAGTAGTAGTAGTAGTACATAGTAGTAGTAGTAGTAGTAGTATTGTTAGGTTCGTGTTACGTCAGATACTATGTTTACTATAATCATTCGCCAATGGTTCTCCAGTGGAAGGAATCGAGCTACTTAAGTAATGGACAACTGGGTTGCCAGGAAAACGGCAACTTCGAGTCCTATGAATAGAACCCAACAGGGATTACCTCAGTAACGGCGAGTGAAGCGGTAAAAGCTCAAATTTGGGGCAACCCCAACTTGGTCAACCCCAACTTGGCCAACATTTTGGTGGGGGTGGTTGGGTTGAGTCGCTGATTGACAACTTCAAGAGGATTTTCCAGTTCCCACTTGGACGACATTGAGGTACCCAAGATTGACTGGGTATATTTCCTACAAGAAAACGTATTGGTGTTGAACATTCCCAAGAAGACCAAGTCCTGTGAAGATGACTTCACCAACGCTGTTCTCGCCAGCATTTTCGGAGGCAATGTCAATACCCGTGAGAACCAGAGAAACGAGTGCAAGGCAGATGCTTCAAAGCAAGGAAGCATTCAGTCTCAGCAAAAGAAAACCATCGAAGCCAAGGCTGAGCAATCCAGAAGAGAAGCTGAGCAAAAGGCCAGAGATGCTGAATTAGCCAAAAAGGAGGCTGAAAGACTTGCCTACATCCAAGAGCAAGAACAAAAGCTTGAGCAATTGAGAGCACAGAAATTGGCTGAAATCAAGGCCGAAGAAGAAATAATTGCCAAGCTCAGGAGCCAGGCCCTCCAGGAACGAGTTCAACGTGAACAGGCGGGGCATGAGTGTTCTGAGCGTGTTTAAAAAGAAAAGGAAAGACGCAAGGCTATTGTCAGAGAAAGAAAGGCTAAGGAATCCAAGCAACCCCAAAGCCAACCTTCTTTCAAGCCCAGCTTCACCAATGAAGACTTGCTCTCGCAATTTCTTGAAGGAATCAACTGGTCTTTGCTAGGTACAAGTGGGAAAACTTTCCACATTCCATCCTAGTACCTCGAGTTTATCACATTCCTCCTGGTACCTCGTGCAATGATTGTGGAGGTGTGGCACAGTGGAATGGCCATTTTTAGGATTAGACAGCATAGGCTTAAAATACTGAAATAGGTAGAGCACTAAGTATAGTGGATCTAACAGTTAGTATTATACTGCAGTATTGGTAGTAGTGTAGTTGGTAGTGTACTGCAGTATTGGTATAGTCAAGCACCATGATTAACGGCATAGGCTCATATCCTCTTGTTCAGTAATATAGTAGTCTAACAGATTTAGATCTTGTAGTAGTGTAAATCAATAAACCTTAGGAGTATTATCATGGTAAATATTGTGTATCTTATTCGCTCATAATTGTCCTGGATAGGGTTTCTGGTCCTCTGATTTCCACCTCGGGATAAAGACAATCCGTTTTGGCCAAGTAAGTCATACTGTAGCTAGTGACTATGCTAACTTCTGAGTATTTGAGGATTTCTGAAAGATCAAAGTTATCAGAAGTCACAGAACTTTTCAAAGATGTGCATCTAACTGCGATCAGAAGAATGACAGGTCAATATTGACAATCTGGAAAAAAGTTAGTATAAATGTTCCACTTATTCATGGAGTAGGAACTGACCAATGACTGGACTGGACTGAATGGTCATGGACTTCTAGTGTGTTACCAGGTGTGATCCATTAATAAATACCAGATTTGGTCTGTCTTGGCTCAGTAGCTCACTGTATGGACTATACTCTGGATCCATAAGTGAGAAGTCCATTCATATACCCACCTCATAATCTTGTTACTCTGAATTTCCATATCAAGTTACCTGCTAGTAATCAAGAGTATTCATAGACCATTAACAACCAACACCGGCCGGGTCAAGTTTTTTCCAAAGCACTCCTTGGTTAGTCTGATCTGGCAGTCTCATTTAATAGTAAAGCATCCTTTTGTATATATAAAGAGACCTATAGAGACCTATTAGTAAGTATATCATCACCAATTTCGTAACAGTATTCTGATGTACTATGTAATAGTAAGCAAACTATGCTATCAATACTATCCTTGTTAGTGTCCGAACTAGGCTGATACATAGTAAGCCATTACCAAGTAGTCTTCTAGTTTAAACCCGAAGAAAGGTACTTGTATTTCCACTATCAATACCAAAGCATAGGTCTAAAATAACATACTATGCATACTATATGAAGACCCACATTTCACTTCAGTCGGCATATCTAATTGGTGTTTGAGGGTGGCTGTAAATATGACTGCCACCTGACTTCACTACCCATCAACCATAATAGTGTAACATGAAATGTAGCTTATCTTGATTCTTATTCAAGCCGTCATAAACCAAATTGTATCCCATACATAAAAATTAAGCTTATTCTCCTTGGTATCAAATTGTGGCTGCATTGGCGGAACTCGCTGCTTTTTATACTTTGACTTGACGCATGCCAACCCCGCAGTGTTTCAAGTTAGAAGCCACAAACAGAAAGAGGCACATATATAAGACCCGCCTGCCCGTACTGATTTACTGCCCGCTTTTTCTCTTTCTCTTTTTCTTTCTCTTTCTCTCCTTATTCCTGCCCCACACCTCCCCGTTTGTTTCACCTCTTACAAAAGTTTCCACCCGATAATCTCTTCTATTCTTGGCCTTCCTAATCCCACTACAATAAAACCTTTTCACTTCTTTCATATCTACATCTACTCCTCAATAACCACTTAACTTTTGGAAATGCCACTGCTCCTGTTTCAGGGCATCCTGCACACACCCACATTTCCTTCCATCACCATGGAGATTTCATACCCGAGACGCACCTGCAGTCCAACACGTGGAGCATTACTACCAAGCCGGACGATGACGGAACACTCTTCATGGCCTGCATCTTGATGATTTCTAAAAGCCACCGGATTTAACTTTCAAACATATCCGAAACCGCCCGAAAAAACCCACTATAACCTGAAACAGTCCCTGAACTATCCGGTGCGCACGTGACGTGCCAGTGGCGCTCTGCGCGTACCTAAGGGCTGAAAATTAGACCCGAAAAACTGGCCAGAATTTCCAAGACACTTGCCCTCTTGTTGCCGAATTATCTGAACTAGTTTGAAAATAGCCCAGCGACTGCAGAACCCGCTTGCATTTTCCATCGTTTATTTTCGAAATCTTCACACCACAAAGACTCGGCTTGCCTATCTTTTACGCAGGACATCTCCATCCACATTGATTTCGTCAACCAGGACAAGCCCGGCAGTTCCAGTATTCATTTAAGGGCAAAATTTACGTCTATTACTGAAACATCTAGGTTCCGAGACCTGAATACAGACCCGGAAACAGACACAACCAGACCTGATATCTGAAAATCTGAAAATCTGAAACACACATCATTCTCGTGTCCACGATATTCAACCTGGCCCTTACAAAACAAATATATCCCAAAATGATACAGCTCCAGTACATGGCGTCGTGGGTGCCTGTGTTTGTTTCAGCCATGGAAGGCGAGTTGGCAGCCAAAAACTACGAGCCTCCATTCACTACATTCCAGTTTGCAACGGTCAACCGTCAGGGGTTCCCACACACACGCACGCTAATCAACCGAGGATGGCTTTTCGACGATAAAACCACAAACGTGCTTACGTTTGTTACCGACAAGCGCACGGACAAGTACCAGGAACTTACAGAGAACGATCGCTTTGAGGCGGTGTTCTACTTTGAAAAGTCCCGCAAGCAGTTCCGATTACGGGGCCATGCTCGGCTTCTTGACGACAGTCATGTGCCGCAGTTGGATTTGGAGAGAATCCAGCCCCAGCATATAATCGACATGAACTCGCAGGGCAACTCTAGCGATGACGAGCCTGAACGTACACAGGACGGGAACGGCGATGACTCCGATGATGGGCTTTTATTTGGGAAAGCCCCAGAGAAGAAGGAGAAGGCCCGGGGCGCGTCTGTGCAGTCCACGCCTTTGGCATTCCCCATAATATCGCCTAATGTGGTCAGTGATATCCAGAAAAACGGCAGCATGACGTCCATGTCTTTTGCCAATCTCCAGGACTTGGGAAGCATGGAGTTTTCGGCGCCTAGTCAGGAGGAGTGGAGTGCGGAGTTCTCGAGGTTATGGAAGAACATCTCCAAGGGCTTGAAACTGTCGTTCCGAGGCCCACCTCCAAGAGCTGAGTTGGACGAGACGAACCAGAAGCTCATCGACAAGATAGCACGTGGCGTGGACGGAAAAAAGGAGGAAAGTGGCATGAAGAACTTTGCCGTGGTGGCCATGTTCATTGATCATGTGGACTACTATGATGATGAGAAGAAGCGTCGTTTCTTCTATGACCGTGACGAGACCTTTCACTGGCACGAGAAGGAGGTGTGTCCATGAGTGAAACCACATACTGATGACAAATACTGAAAACACACACTGATTTTTTGGAAAGAGAAGAGTCAGGATACTAAGGATGATATATTGAGTCTGGTGATTAGAGTCATTATGAGATATGATTAGACTGAGTCAAGGTATGGACTATCAATATCCATTAGATCGTGGTAGTGGAATAGAGCTGAAGTCAAGGCACAGCAATATTGAGGTAACAGCAGCTCCGGCAACAGCAGCTTAGAGCAACAGAAAAGGTGATGACTATGGACTCCAACATCCGGATGATCCAGGGTTTATGAACCTGGAGTCAGATGTGCTGGTCCAGTCCAGATGTCTATGAAGAAAATCACAGTCAAATTGATTCAATTATGCCTGCAGAAAGTTCCTGCAAAAGAGCAAAGATCCATAAGCTTATTTTGTCCTTGGAATCCACAGAGGAGCGTTTTTGACGCAGTAAACGTCGGCACAGCCGCAAGGCTTGATCTTGTTGATATCGGTTTGTAAATCCTGCACGATCAAACAGGGGTGGTAGTTTGGAATCTGCACAGGGCTAGAGCTGTGTGAAGGTGGAATATACACACTCTTGAGCGAGTGCTCCAAAACCAGAGAGTCCATGAGAAAATGAAGAAAAAGAGAAATAAAGAAAAAGAAGAGGAAGCGAGAAAAAGAAGCGAAATTTAAAAGAGGAAAGGAGGCGGCCGTTTATATAACGACATGTGGGTGTACTGATAAGCGCATGCCGATGGGTCCGGATAAAAGAGGTGTGGTGCTCCCGATAGCACGGGGGCGCGCCAAAAGAAACTACCAGAGCAAGGCATCTGCTAGCGACGCATAGGGCCAGCCATGCACTTGGAAGGTAATTGCTACCGAGCAATGTCCAAGGCTAATTTATAACTTGGCAAGACACCTGACGAGAGAGTGTAACCTGGAAAGCCCGGTGTTTTAGATCTACAACCCTGTGACTGTATACAGTTGTGTGTATCTATATGCAGTCATATACAACTATATACAGTCATATGGATCTATATTCCGGAAAACGCACGTTACGGTACCTTTCCTGGCTCTGGTAAGTGCCGTTCTCATTATAGAATCGGTAATGCATTCAACATTTATAACCAGTATCTGTATATATAGCCAAATAAACAGTGACCTCCCCAAATAATTAGGTAGCTTTGAACTGTATAGTGGTGCACGGGTGCGAGTATATGTACGGGTGCGATGAAATTTTCGTTACTGCTACAGCATGGAGTATTTTCAATGTACATTATAAGGCCTAAGAATTAGTTCTCCTTTTCTTGTTGCTCCTTCAAGACTCTCTTGACGATCTTTTGCTCCTCGATCAAGAAAGCTCTGATGATTCTCTCCTTGACACAGTTGGCACATCTGGAACCACCGTAGACTCTTTGGACGGTCTTTCTTCTCTTGGAGACTTGAGCATATTCTCTTGGTCTCAAGGCAGCAATACCTGGAAGAGCGTTTCCACAGTCTCCACACTTGACCTTGGAGGCTTGCTTCTTGACGTGTTGGGCAACCAACTTTCCACCTGGGGTCTTGACGACCTTGATCTTGTTAGATCTGGTGTTGTCTAATTGTTAGTATAAAGAAATGGGATATTAAGGTGGTGAAAAAGTATTAGTGAACGGTGAAGTGATGGAGAAGGAAATGGGTCTAGACCTTTTCATAGCAGTGAATGCGAGAATGAGTTCAGGATGTTTCATGTTCGTTTCATGTTCGTTTCAAGATGTTTCAAGACATTTCAAGGTGTTTCAAAAAAGGTTTATATTTATTTCACATTTGTTTCACCATCACTAATCGATCTTTCGTGGTCTGTTATGTTGGTTCACCTTTTCATTGGATTGACTTGTTCTCGGCTGTTAATTAGGTATGGGTTCAGTCTTAGTCCACTTCTTCACTGGCTTCCCTGGATCCACTAATCTTTTCACCTAAAGATTGCGAGTGTCGAGAGCTCGCTGGGGCACACATACATGGAGTTTGTCTTCTGTAAGTAACACGTCCAGCCATTGTTGTAAATGTAGTTCAGTGGAGAGGGGAGAAATTAATGAGAATTTTTTGCGTGGTGCGGTGGAGGATGGCACCTGCACGCGCGCTCTCGATGCGGGTCACGTGTGAGTGTGAGAATTAGGGCACAAGCCCTCTCACTGGCCTCCGCACCTTCCCTCTATCTTCCATACACTACCACTCAGTCAGTCAATCAGTCAGTCAATCAGTCAATCAGTCAGTCAATCAGTCAGTCAATCAGTCAGTCAATAGAGTAGTATGTAATATATTAGGATGTAGTATGCAGTCATTAATTAGTGTATTCTGAGTAGTCATTAGTGTTTGATCCAACTTTAGTAGTGCTCTACCTATTGAGGTATTTTGAGCCTATGCGGTCTAATCCTAATGGCCATTCTAAGAGTCACAAAACATGCAAACATGATATTTTACAATAGAGCAGTATAGAACAGCACCCTACACTCTTGCTTCTTGCTAGCAATATATACAGGCAGTTAGTATAGTTTACGACGTATACTAGTAAGTACTAAGTAGTAATAGTAAGTAAGAAGTACTAAGTACTAAGTAGTATACTATAGTATACAGTAGAGTAGACGACTGGGGGTAGAGCAATGCTAAGATTTAAATTATAAAGTAGCATACTATAGAGATCCACCATAAGGAGTGCTCTCTGCATATTGAGGTGTTTGAGCCTAGGCTGTCTATTATGGAATAGTAGTATACAGCGTATAGTATATTATAGCTCTAGTACTAGTCTACTATCAATATGAGTCTACCGTGTACAGTATATTATGCCAGCAGTTAGTCTACTATGTATTAGATTCTTGTTGTTACGTCAGGTACTCCGTTTAGTAAGTTTTTTGGTTCATGATTCCTTAGAAAGAGGAATCTGTTAGATCCACCATAGGCAGAGCCCTGCCTATGAAGGTAATAGAAGCCTCTCAGTCCGATTGTTACAATGGTGATACAGCGTTTGGCCATCTATGCACGAAGTGCTCCGATGGCTCCTTTCGAATATTCCAGAACAATCCTTACCATTGTTCTGGTAGAGAGTTTTCCGGTTCCACGTTTCTCTCAAAGGTATATAAGCCACTCCGATTCCTCTTTTGAGGAACCATCAACGAATATAAGAAATTACGCATAGATGTATTAAAGAACATAACACATACTTATTCATAACCATACTTATTTATAGCCATACTCATCAATATTAACATAAAAATAATATGAAATTATTAAAGAACGGAATTTTAAATAGGTGTTGAAGAGTGTTGTGGTTAGAAATTTTGCAATGTGGAACCTATGTTATGTGCAGGACATTGCTAAAAAAATATGACAAATTTCTCATAAATTCCACAACTAGCACTGAAAAAAAAAGTATTCTACTAAACAAGATTAGATTCGGATACCCCAAGAAGCTTTTCATTACTCTCTTTCTTGTGCTGTGGTGTGTTACTGTATTTTATCAATGAACCACTGTGCTATATACAGGCCTTTTGGGTTCCTGCCCAGGGAGGATAGTTCAAAGAGTATGATTTCCTATGAGAGAGTTTCCAGAGATTTAATGTTTTCAAATACGTTTCATGAGTGTATCAAATATGTTTCAGAATTGTTTCTGCCATAAATTATGTATTTTTTTACACATTTGGTTTGCAATATATCCGTACTCAGTCACAGTGAGACAGAACATGTTGTATATTAGAACACGTGAAAAATCAGTAAATAGATTTTTTCTTCAAAGGACTATTTTGAGTATTACAAAAAGTCATTTTAATTGATTTCCATGCATTAATTGGGGTTTTTTTTGGGTATCTTATGAGTGTATTAAGCCTATGGTTATGAGCCTTTATACGTGGTCACTGGTGTATCCACATCAAGTATGTATCCAGGTAAAATATTAAGTTTGAGTATCTTATTGAATGAAGATTTGAAGATCAAGTATTCCAGATTACTACTTCACTAGGTAACCAGAACATCTGTTTACTAGATATTGCTAACTGTTGGATGTAAATGGTAGGTACACTACCTCCGAGCCTATATCGAGCCAGCTGAACCTCCAGCACCGAAACCAATCTTATGTCAGACATTTGATCAATCGCATCAAGTGTATATTCTGCATTACAAGTTTTTATACTATACCACTCATACTAATACTCATACTACTACCAGTTCTATACTACTACCAGTGCTTCTCATACTCCTCATACTAGCACCACTAACACAGAATATACAGAAAACACATAGTACTGGTAGTGCTAGTCTATATATAGTCCAGTAAGTTCTCTAACCTTTGAACTCCATACTCACCACCATAATACCCACTAGATATCCCACTCTATATGTCATATTGTATACTCCATACTTCATGAGCTATACCCTAAACTATTACTATACTTTATACACTGACACTGACACTGACACTGACACTGACACTGATTTTGACACTGATACTGACTTTGCTTATGAATCTGACTTCAACCCTGACTCTATACCCTACACTATACTTCATACTTCATGGTTTACTCATACTCCATAAGCTATAGAATATAATATATACTCCATTTCCACTCCATACTCCATACTCCACACTCCATACTGTATACTATATACTACCCAATCTGGAGAGTATATACTCTTGCTCAGCTCCATAATCAGCTCCATACCCATAGTATATGTTTATACCGTGCACTCTATACTCCAGCTTATATACTCTGTTAGATTCCGTACGGATAGAGTACTACCCATACAGAGATTGAGCACACGTTCCCAGTTAATGTCCGAATCGGTTGTCGTTACTACATCCCTTTTTTTTTCGCCTTTACTACAGATTGCTCCCTTGCAGAGTATTTAAGTACGGCCAATGCCTCTTCCTGAGGAATCATCAACGTATATAATTATCATAGGGTATACTCTACTCCATAGGGTATACTCTCAACTACTCTGATATCCTTGTAGTTGATACTGAGCCCCATATTTTAGACTATATGCTCAAGATCTCACTCTGGACTTCATGCTCTATAGTCCACTCTATACCATACACTCCGTGACTTATATTCGAAAGTCGATAAATTAAAGTGACCAATAGTAGAGCCAGTTAATAATAGTTGGTAAGTAGATTAGATAGTACCGCGGGAGCAGGAATGGAATGATGCATAATCTAAAGAAGGAAGAAATATAGATAAAGGTATGAACATCTCTATCTTTCCTTCTTTATATACTCTCTTGGTGGAAGAGTATGGAGAGGAAAGGATGCCATGGGACTACACTGGCTTCTGAATAATTTATTAATATACTACACACATGTACTGCCTCAGTACGGAGCCACGCCTAGGTCTGAGACTGCCTTCAGTTCCTTGGGTTCTCTTTCCACAAGACCCATCACCTCGGCTGGTGCTGGAACCTTGGAGCTCTGAATCTAGAGTCTTACTTCTCCAGGAATAAATAGATCTTCATCATATTGGGTCTTGCATTTTTCATGTTCATTTGCATTCCGTCATTGTGTCCTTTTTCATTGTGTCCTTTTTCATTGTGTCCTTTTTCATTGTGTCCTTTTTCATTGTGTCCTTTTTCATTGTGTCCTTTTTCATTGTGTCCTTTTTCATTGTGTCCTTTTTCATTGTGTCCTTTTTCATTGTGTCCTTTTTCATTGTGTCCTTTTTCATTGTGTCCTTTTTCATTGTGTCCTTTTTCATTGTGTCCTTTTTCATTGTGTCCTTTTTCATTGTGTCCTTTTTCATTGTGTCCTTTTTCATTGTGTCCTTTTTCATTGTGTCCTTTTTCATTGTGTCCTTTTTCATTGTGTCCTTTTTCATTGTGTCCTTTTTCATTGTGTCCTTTTTCATTGTGTCCTTTTTCATTGTGTCCTTTTTCATTGTGTCCTTTTTCATTGTGTCCTTTTTCATTGTGTCCTTTTTCATTGTGTCCTTTTTCATTGTGTCCTTTTTCATTGTGTCCTTTTTCATTGTGTCCTTTTTCATTGTGTCCTTTTTCATTGTGTCCTTTTTCATTGTGTCCTTTTTCATTGTGTCCTTTTTCATTGTGTCCTTTTTCATTGTGTCCTTTTTCATTGTGTCCTTTTTCATTGTGTCCTTTTTCATTGTGTCCTTTTTCATTGTGTCCTTTTTCATTGTGTCCTTTTTCATTGGGTCCTTTTTCATTCTGCCATTCACTCTGTCATCATTCTGTCCACTACAACTCGGAAAAGTCACGTATAATCTTCACCTTTCCGGATCCATAGTACTTCTCGTAATCGGTTTCTCCACAAACATTGGTGTAGTCCTCGTCGGTCTCCACAAAATGGTAGACAGTTCCCACGCCCAAATCTGCAGCGGCCTTGACGTTGATGGCGGAATCATCAATGAACGAAAGTCTCTTGGGGTCCTGCACACGTATCACATTGAAGCAGTTAAGGAAGAACTTGGCCATTGGTTTGCAGATGATTGGGTTCTGCGCATAGTCACAGAAAGTAAGGCCATCGAAGAGATCACCAAGACCCAAAAAGGAAACCACCCGGAGCGCATGGTTCTTGTAGGCGTTAGTGATGAGCCAGAAACAGTCATAGCCACCGGTTTGCTTGATTTCCATCAACTTGTGGCGGAGCCCCTCATTATACTCGAGTACTGAATGCAAGTTAAGCAGGTCGTCCACCTTGGAGTTGTACTCCAACGCATCCACCTGGTGGTTTCTGACCAAGCCCTCCAACGCCAAGCCATATGTCTTGTAGTAGTTCAGGTGCAAGTCATGGGCATCTTGGTCACTGAGCAGGAGGTGAGCCTTGAAGAATTGGTGAATTTTGACCTGCATCATGTCGTGGATATCCGTGGACCTCAGGTAGAGACAGTTGTCGATATCGAAGAGGAACACTTTCTGGAACTGGGTGTCTTGGGGCACAGGTCCAAAGCCGTACTGAAGGTGGACGTGGGTGCCAGGCCGTTCATCCTGGATCTCGGGGTTGTTGTATATCACGGTGGGCATGTTTTTGCAAGAAGAAAGAAATATATGGGCCGGAAGATTATCCACCAATTTTGTTGCCTTAATGTATGCATTAGATAAACGTGCGTTCCTGCAGCTAACACCTGTTCTGCTGATTGGGTCCCTTTTGTTATCTGCCCGGGCCCAGGGAGAACGAGAGGGTACATGAATTTGCGACGTTCCTGTGGCTAACCATGTGCTGGCTTTTATTTGCTGCTCAATCCCTATTTGGTGTTCTCAACAACTAGAACTGCATGGACACCACTCTTAATTACAACCTCAACTGCATACACCAAAATTGCAGCCCACCTGTCAAGCCCCCCAAAAAGTCACCATACTAGATTCATTTTTATTTTAATAAGCCAAAAAAGTTCATGCCTATATAGTAATGAATGATTGTGGTCATGTTCTTGGAGTGTGTTGATAAGAGGGTATTTGATGATAAAAGAGGCTGTAGAAATGGTTGTACAAAAAGAGGGAATATGGCCGCATTTATACATTTTTGAAAGAGGGCGGGGGTTCCCCTCTTTTATGGTTTTGTGGGCGTCGCAAGGGGGGTGGCATTTTTTGCAGCCACCGCAGAAATTGTTTATATAAGCACCGCTTCCCACCTCTACTTCCACTACCATCACAAAACTGCCACCAAAGTAAAGAACCGAGTGAGGAATCAGAAAGTCTTGGATTTCTGATTTATGAGAATACTGTTGAGGATTGTTTAAAGGTTTTGGGGAGGCATTGATATGAATAGTCGGGTAATCCAATAGTTGGACAATTCAGCAGTTTGAAGGAGTGGACAATGATAGTTTGAATAATTGAACAATTAAAAGTGACCAATTTGAATAATCTGAATAGCTTGAATGATTAAACTGATTTGACCAAATATACCAATATGGCCAGTCTGAAGAATTGAAGAATTCACCAATTTGAAAATTTGAATAATAAAATGAATTTGATTGGATTGGCCAATTTCAACGATTAGGACAATTGAACATTTGAATAAGTGGGAATTTAGAAGTTTAAGTAATTTGACCAAATTGAGCAATTGAAGAATTGGAAAGTGAATAAGTGATCAATTGGGTCTATTCGAACAACAGATTTTACCAATTGAAGAATTACCGACTCAAAGACTTGAAGAATTAAAAATCTGATTAATTAGACCAATTATATCAATTATTCCAATTAGAGTTTGACTCACCCCAATCATTCCAATTCAACAAATTCAACAGTTGAGCAATTTCCAATTTCCAATTCACAAATTGAACAGTCAATTTGGTACTGGAGTCCTTTAAAGATCAAGTGGCATAACTTGCATACCCAGAACCCATTCTACTAAGATATAGAGGTAGAGAGGAGAATTAAGAGTGAAAACTTAATAGATGCCACTGCGCAACGACACGAATTGATGGACTATAAACTCCAAATTTGCCTTTTAAATCACAACTTGGACTCTTCCTTTTCCACGGCAATCACCTCCATTTCCAAGTCAACGCCCAAGGGCAATTGCTTAACGGCAACACAGGATCTAGCTGGCTTATGCACGTTGAAGTACTTGCCGTAGACCCCATTGAACTCAGCAAACTGGGTGTCCATATCGGTCAAGAACACGTTGGCCTTGACAATGTGGTTCAAGCTAGAGTTGGAGGCCTCCAAGATATTGGACACGTTCTGGATCACCTGCTCGGCCTGCTCAGCAATAGATGGGTTTCCAGACAATGGTTTGTTGGCGGGAGTGTAAGGGATCTGGCCCGAAACATAGATGAAACCTGACGTTAGTTTATGAGGGTTTGAAAGTTCAATGATTACATACCGTTGACCTTGATTGCCTGGGAATAGGAGGCAGCAGGGGGAGGAGCATTAGCGGTTTTGACCTGGAGTTAGTGAAAGACAAGATTATGGATTGCGGAAGAGCTACATACAGGAGTGATGATGTTTCTTTGGGACATTCTGAAGAGGGATCTCGATTGGCCACGGAGTGCTTTGGTGAACATTGGTGGGGAAACTGGAGATTCTGACTCCGTTGACTGTGCTCCGCGCGAGGGCACGTGCGTGGGGTCACGTGGCTGAGGCTCGATCTGGTTGCAACTACAAGTCTACGTTTTTGCAATTAGATACAATTTTGGTGGATATGATTTTGTTGAAGTTGGTGGTGAAGTTGGTGGAGTTTATGTATGAAACTGGTATGAGTGTCTACTTCTTCTTGCCCCGCTTCTTCTTCTGCTTCTTCTTCTTCTTCTTATCGGTGGTTGAGGATTCCTGAAAATCACCTTCGCCATTTAGAAAAGCATCGCTGAACTCAGAGTCAAGTTGTGTCTCAGCAGCAGATTCGTCCCCCGCATACTGAATGTCGAGCTTTTCCTCCTGGTTGATGGCCTCGTTCTGTTCGAGCATGTCTATTAGGTTGTCGATGAAGATGGTGCTGCGGGCGAACTCGTTGAAGTGGGTGAGGAAGATGTTATAGTCCTCGGACGCCTTATAGGTGTCCCGGAGCTGGTACTGGAACTGCCGGGCATCTTTAAAGTGCAGGTTGATGTGGTTGAAGAGTCGCCTGGCGAAGAAAATGAATGAGTCCTGGATGAAGTCATCCTGCAGCCTGGCGACATATTCAGCCGGCTCCAAGTCCCGGAGCGACTCGATCACCTTGACGATATCATCGGTGAAGCCACTGGTGTTTTCATCAAGTGGCTCCTGCACCTCCTCGGGCTCCAGAACTGGCCGATACTCGTCCAGCTTGAACATGAAGAATAATTCACGTGCTTCCGGCACCTTGCCAATCCAAGGCACGAGCAACACCTGAATATCGTGGGCATAGTTCTCGAACGAGTCCTCGGTGTTTTTCTTTATAATGTTGTTCAGCACAAGGTTTTTGATCATCACGCAAAGGCATAGGATGATCCGTGTGGTGGTCAGGGGTGAGAGCTTGGTATCTTCCGCAGCTGCTAAGGTTCCGGCAAAGATGAAGAACTCATGGAGAATCATCAGTTGCTCCACTGGAGTAATCTCCAAGGGACCTTTTCTGGAGAACTTATATTTGCTCAGACGTTTTTCAGAATTGCCTCTGATGCCAGAGACAAACTCATACACATAGGAGATGAGCATGAGCAGTGGGTTGACGCTATGAGTCAAGAACCAGATGAGGGACCGGCGCAAACCTTTGCACATGAACAACTCATCGAGAAGGGCCAAGGCACAATAGGGGTTTCGGAGCATGATGAGCTCGAAGTTGGTGGTGGGGAGGAGGTGGAGCAACGGCAACTCTTCGGTAGCCTTGATGAGGAGTTCGGGGCGTACAGGTGACACCAAGTGCTTGTGGATCTTGTCGGGGCTGATTTTGCTGTTGCGGCCAAGCATCTCGTCCCGAATGGCCTTGGCCACGGTGTCCACAGTGACCTGCCCCACGCGGTCGATGAAGGTATCGACGTTTTCGATCTTGGCAAGGGCCAAGAACTCGAGTGCTTGCTGCAACTCGAACCACGTAAAGAAGAAGTGGTCGGAAAGACGCTCATCTCCGAGTTTTTTCAGTTCTGCTTCCAATTGCAAGAACACTGGAGTGAACTCTGTGTTTTTGCCTCGTGCACAGTCTCTCCAGTCACGACCCTGTTCGTCGAACTCGATTTCGTCTTCCTTCTGGCGCTCGGCCATGCCGAAAACCACCGAGCTCTTGACGGAGTCATCATCACCCTGCTCTGCATCGGAGCCGGCGCCTTCGTCGCCCGAGTCGAAGTACCCGAAGACGTACTTGATGTCGTCGTCGAACTGGTCCTGGTAATAGACATCGACGGAGAGATCGAGGGCCGACCCGTGGGGTGTAGCCCGGGCTGCTTTCCGCAGGATGTAATCGTCCGGGTCGAAGTGGGGGAAAGCATTTGGGCCCGTCTTGGCGTCGGATGTTTTTTTGGCCGGAAACGGCGACATTGAGAGGAGCAGCCGGCGAACCATTGCCACAGCTGCATAGAGCCGTGGAGCAGAGCCAATGGAGCCACATCCTTTAGCAGTACGGGCCAACGGATCATAGAAGTTGATGAGCGAGTCATTGAAGAGGTCGTTTTCAAGACACGGCCGCCCATTCTCTCCCAAAAAGGGTACGTACTCGCCGAGTTTGGGCATGTTGAGTCCAGTGTGCGGTAATAGCATATACGGGAAAGATCCCAGAGATGAATTGTGTGATGACTTGAATTGCTTGCCCTGTGTTGGCTGGAGAGTGTATGCCAAAACTGACCGCACGGCCGACAGACCCAAAAGAGTCCGTTTCACAAGATATGGAGTATCGAGGTACTCCAGCTTGGTGGCCCAGGCCTCCTCCTCGAGTTCACGGTCCATCTCTAGCGCCAAGGCAATGATGCTGGTGTGGGTCTTCCAGAGGCGGAGAAAGTGCTCCTGGTATGGGTTAAGGGCCGGGTTATAGGGCGACCCATCAGCAGGCGCAAACAACCGGTGCAACGCCATGATCACCACGCAGCAGATATAATAGACGAGCTTGAGCGACAGCCACAGGTCGGAGAATTGGGAGGCGGAAGTGTCGGGGCCATCCAAGCCCGTGTCGCCAAGGGTCTTGCCCAAACTGGGAAGCCAGTACTTGGCAGTTGCCTCCCAGTTCTTGACGTCGTTGTGCAAGTACCGAACCCTCAACTCGTCGTCGGCCCGCAACACCTTGTTGATGGCCTTGAGGATGGTGAAGAACTTGGTAGAGAGCGTGAACCTTAACGAGGCCACATCGGGCGAGTCGAACGTGGCCCAAGGTTCCTTTGGTTTCTTCCGCCGTTCTTCCTCCTCTTCACTCTCCACCTCATCGGCATCCAGCGCCGACTCCGAGCCTCGGTCGTCGCCCGCTCGTTTCCCATCTGCTGCGGCCTCTCGTCGGAGATTAAGAAGCGTCTGGTACGAGAGCGTGATGGCCACACTGCTCAACGTGTACACACTAAGGGGCACAGCATCGTTATCCTCGGGTTGTGTGAACGGGTCACAGAGCCCGGCGAGAATGTCGAACATCCGCCATAGTAAAGTGTCGTCGGGGTTCAAGTCCAACGCATGGGTGAGTTTCACGTGCGCAGCGAAGGGGTTGGAGGCAGGCGGTGCCACGGGGAGCTCAAACTCAAGCGTGTGTTCCTCCTCCATGTGAAGAATTGGATCTAAGGTTTGATGTTAACGTTTGATTTAACCTTTAGTGGTTGAAGTCAGTGCTCAATGGGTGTCAGAGATGACGAGAGCCGACCAGACAGAAACGGATGAAACAGAAACGGGCGAAGCTGAAACGGGGATGAAACAGAGATGAAACAATGCGAAGGGATGTGAAAAAACGAGTGAAACCGGGTGATGGTGTAATGATGCAATTATGGGTTGATTAAGGACTAGGTGGTTTGGTGGAGATGTGATGGTGATGTTCTGCCACTCGCACGATTAGATGCAGGTTGTGCAGGTTGCAAGACTATATGTGCAAGACCATCAAAGAAAACGAAGAGAAGATAGGAAGAGGTGTACGGGTTAATTGGGGGTGTTGGAGAGATGGGCTTTATATGTAAGTCCCCTTTTTTTCAAAAAATCCTTCATCTTTCATGGTTGGAAGGACAGAAAGGACCAGGGGTCTAAGCACGTGACTTGAGAGAGAATACCAACTCCAAGCCCTTGCCGAAGATCCCCCGGACACTCTTGGCATCTTTCTTGGCGTAGGCCACCAACATAGCCATACTGCATGCAAATGCAATTCGTTCTACCTGGAGGTTTTTTGGAGTGGGATTGGTGGAAATCAAGGTGCCCAAGCCTCGAGGAGCCACGAAAAGAGCCAATTCTTTACGCCGTTGAGCTGTGTCCACGAAACAACTAAAGCCCGATAGGAACGAGCCCAGAGCCACGCAGATGGTGTCGTCCCAGCGAGTTTTGGGGACGTTTGGGAAGAGATTGGGGAAGAGTCGTGTGCGGCCCAAACACACGCCATACCAGCACAAGGCAATGAAGGAGCCCAAGAAACACGAGGAGCGGATGGTGGTAGTCAAGGCCCGGAGCAAGCGGGACCGCATGGACTTGCCCTTCTTGGGAATAAGAAGCATCAAGAGGTTCAAGGTGCCGTACAACTTAAAGGAAAAACGGAATCCCCTCAAAAATCGGTACACTGCGTGGAGCTCACAGTTCTTGGTGGTGAAAGCATGCACACATTCACAGGTGAGAGGCTGGTTTTTCACAAACGATACCTTGTCGTAAGGCTGACCAAGGCGGTCGGCATAGTCGTGCAAAAGGTTGGATTCCGTGCCATATTTGGTGTGGCCCTCCTTCACCGACTTGAGGGCCTGCACAATGCCACTGTCCATATCAGCAGCAGACGTGATCCAGTTGCGGTACGCCGGTGGTAATTTCTCGGGGTGGAAGAACCACAGGTACATTATAAGGGTGGAAGACGCCACAAACAAAAGGCCATCCCCAAGCAGCGATAAGTCCCTGTTCGAAAGCGAGGAGACTGAGGAAGAAAGGGCCGAGGAAAGTACGGTATCCATAGCACGCGTGGCCACCAAAAGCGTAAGGTCTAAGGAGTTGTGGCGGCCATAGGTGATCACGTGGGCCTGATATTTCTGGAAACTGAGCAATGACGAAATGAACGAGGCCGCCAACGTGCTAAAAAATAGAGCCCGTCGTTTGCTGGAAAAAGCACGTGACTTGCGGAGAAGCACATAGATGGCTGGTTCAAGCAAGTTGATTAGAAGCAGCAATTTGCAGGCCAACGCAGGGAACTTCTCCAAGCGAGTGGCACTCCACAAGGTCTTCTTGGACCGGGCGAATAGCTCGCCATAGTCGCCGTTCTTAAGAGCCCGCGTCACGTACGAAATGAGTTTCGGGAGCGTGATGTAGAGGTAGGCAAATATATATGCTCTTGCGGCGGGAGCCACCACACGGGCTCGGAGGTGGCGAAGAAGAAGCTCGTGGTGTTTACGGCGGAGTTGCGACATTGTCAAGACAAAGAATGTATAAAAGAACCGGAGGTGAATGAAGTGGTGGTTTGGACGTGGGGCATACAGACAAGAATAGCTGGGGGGGGGGGAGGGGAGTGCATGTAACTCGGCTAAAGAGTATATGCAGGTTAACCGAGGCCAGGGTTCCATTCATCCTCCAGCACATCCTACAGCCCACCTACAGTGAGTAAGTCATGAACATACTCCAGTCCATTCTACAGTGACCAAGTCATGGACATACTCCAGTCCATTCTACAGTGACCAAGTCATGGACATACTCCAGTTCATTCTACAGTGACCAAGTCATGGACATACTCCAGTTCATTCTACAGTGACCAAGTCATGGACATACTCTATATGCCCAGACTATACTTCCACTATAATCATGGTCATAGTCAGTCATAGTCAGTCATAGTCAGTCATAGTCAGTCATAGTCAGTCATAGTCAGTCATAGTCAGTCATAGTCAGTCATAGTCAGTCATAGTCAGTCATAGTCAGTCATAGTCAGTCATAGTCAGTCATAGTCAGTCATAGTCAGTCATAGTCAGTCATAGTCAGTCATAGTCAGTCATAGTCAGTCATAGTCAGTCATAGTCAGTCATAGTCAGTCATAGTCAGTCATAGTCAGTCATAGTCAGTCATAGTCAGTCATAGTCAGTCATAGTCAGTCATAGTCAGTCATAGTCAGTCATAGTCAGTCATAGTCAGTCATAGTCAGTCATAGTCAGTCATAGTCAGTCATAGTCAGTCATAGTCAGTCATAGTCAGTCATAGTCAGTCATAGTCAGTCATAGTCAGTCATAGTCAGTCATAGTCAGTCATAGTCAGTCATAGTCAGTCATAGTCAGTCATAGTCAGTCATAGTCAGTCATAGTCATCATAATAAGCTCAATTATTATTGTAGCAATCATCCATCAGTAGGGTAAAACTAATCAGTGGGTAAAACTAACCTGTGGGTAAAACTAATCTGTGGGTAAAACTAATCTGTCTCATGATGGTCCCTCTCAGCAAAATTTAGGTTTAGGTGGAATTGAACACCCACTTTGAACTGCCTTCCCAAACAAACCGACTCTTTGGAATAAAATTATAGTGCCAGTGAACGGAAATCCCATTCCATTCCATTTCTTTTGCTCTTGCTCTTACTCTTACTGGTACTGTACAAGGTATATTTTTAATACTGTCTATAATTTATATTTTTAATACTGTCTACGGTTTATGGTCTTTGATACTTATTATACTACTGTTTATGAATCTATGAGATACTTGATAGTAGTGTCTTTGGGCCTTTGACTTGCTATAGCCTATGTGTTAGATCCACAATAGACAGGGCTCATAGATAGGACTCATAGGCAGGGCTCATAGACAGGGCTCTACTTATTGAGGTATTATGAACCTACTCTGTCTAATCCTACCCTACAAGGACCATTCCCTAATACCACTAACTCCTCCACCATTGTACGAGGTCCCATGATGGCGTATGATGAGCTAGAACAACCATACTGTTGTTAAATGCATACTAGTTTTCACTTCCGGAAACCGATAAGCAACTCAGGTTCTCCTTTTGATGAATCATTAACGAGTAAAGATAACTCAGTGCTTAAAGTTACACAAGATTTTAACATACACTGTTAGATCCATCATAGGCAGGGCCCTACCTATGAAGGTATTATGAAGCCTCTCAGTCCGATTGTGACAACGGCCATTACAACGGCCATTACAACGGCCAATACAACGGCCAATACAACGGCCATTACAAACGCCGTGTCACGATCGGACTGAGAGGCTTCATAATACCGTGTCACGACCATCGTTGTATGAAGTACTATGATGGTCCTTTCGAATACTCTGGAACAATCCTTACCATTGTTCTAGTGGAGAGTTTTTCGGTACCACGTTTCTCTCAAAGTATATAAGCCACTCCGGATTCTCTCCTTGAGGAACCATCAACGAATACAAGATTAGGCAAACTCACGTTATAAATGCAAAAAGTTTATACTGCTCAATACTCAATACTTAATACTACTACTACCAGTCTATAGCAGTCTACAGTAGTCTATAGTAGTCTATAGCAGTCTATTGTAGTCTATAGTAGTCTATAGCAGTCTATAGCAGTCTACAGTAGTCTATAGCAGTCTATAGCAGTCTATAGCAGTCTATAGCAGTCTATAGCAGTCTATACCTGGGTGTACTAATCACAAATCAGTCTATAATAGCCTGTACTAGCAATCATACTAAACTAGCCATATTTTTCAGATCCACCATAGGTAGTGCTCTATATATTGAGTTATTAGGAAGCTTCTCTGCTTGATACTAACCATGTTCATTGTTTAAAGTCTTCTAACCAGCCATTTACCAGCCCTCTAGCAGCCTTCTACCAGCTATTTGCAAGCCACCCCTTCTCTGGAAAAGTTATATAAGAAGCTCAAATTCATCCTTTTAAGGATTCATCAACGAATAACAATCACGTAGTACTTAACGTTACAGCAAGAATGTAGTAATAATACTAGAAAGTCATATTACTAGACTAGCTTTTACTACTACTCTATATCAGTCTTTACTAGTTGATAATCTGTACTAGTTGATAATCTGTACTAGTTGATAATCTGTACTAGTTGATAATCTGTACTAGTTGATAATCTGCACTAGTTAATGTCAGACCCACCATAGGTTGGGACCTACCTATGGGATATTATGCAACCTCTCTACCCGATACAATGGCTATTGACTCGTCCATGGCACCTTAACCCGTGACTTGGCCTCATCGATTCACCTTACCTCGTGACATGGCGTTTAACCACCCTGCTCCACTCTGGTTGTTCACTAGCTAGCTATATAAGGTACTCGGATGCCCACTTATTGGGAATCCATCAACGAATAAAGACAGCTTAGTACTTAACGTTACAACAAGAATCTAACAGTCAATACTCTGTAGTAGTCTATACTCTGTAGTAGTCTATACTCTGTAGTAGTCTATACTCTGTAGTAGTCTATAGTCTATACTCTGTATGAGTCTATACTTGGCTGTACTAATCATAAACTAGACTAGCCATAGTACTATACAGTCTATATTAGTGTATTCTAGTCTCTGTACTGGTCATGATACTAGATTATTCTATACTACTCCTCTATATACTCATTGAGTACTACATTACTCTACTCACTCTATACTACTACTCAGTACTACTACTCAGTACTACTACTCAGTAATAGTCTATATACTCATAGAGTACTATACTAATTTTTGCTGGCCATAATAGTAGTCTCTAGTAGTCTCTAGTAGTCTCTAGTAGTATACAGTAGTCTATAGCAGTATACAGTAGTCTCTAGTAGTCAGTACTCTAATCTTTACTTCTACTCTGGCTAGTCTGTGCAGTCATAATACTACAACTCTACATTAGTCTGCACTAATCTATATCGTCATTGAGTACTACACTAATTGAACTGATCATAATACTACTACTCTATACTACCATTCTAGTCTAAATTAGTCAGCACTAGTCAGTACTAGTCACCAGTATATACCAGCCTATAATCTATACTACTACTAGTCTGTACTAGTCTATACTACTACTAGTCTGTACTAGTCTATACTACTACTAGTCTGTACTAGTCTATACTATGTACTAATCTATACTATGTACTAGTCTATACTATGTACTAGTCTATACTATGTACTAGTCTATACTATGTACTAGTCTATACTATGTACTAGTCTATACTCTTTACTAGTCTATACTTGGCTGTAGTAGTCATAAACTAGTCTATAGTAGTCTGTAATAGCCATTAATCTAGTCTGTATTAGTCTAGTATCTGTACTGGTCATAATACTAGACTACTCTGTACTACTACTGTACTACTACTCTGTACTACTACTCTGTACTACTACTCTGTACTACTACTCTGTACTAATCTATATCCTCATCATACTCTGATTTCTATGTTCATTCGCCGATCATTCCTCAGAAGGAGTAATCTGAGCTATCTAATATAGTTTTTCAACGAAAAGGGTGGTGTCAACACGTGATGGGTTGTGATGAGGAAAGTAAACATTGTACCTGCAGATACGATGTGTTCTCATGCCATTATATGGGTGAAACAATGTTGGACCCGAGGGAGGCGGAGCAACGAGGCGGAGCAACCGGACAATGCGGAGGACATATCGGAGCGGTATATAGGGAGTGATTCCCACTCCAGTCTGACATTAGGAGTTCTCTCAGAACAATTGAGGATAACACGGATTAGCCCTAGGTCACACTCAATAAATACAAGTTTGATAATTAACAGGTGGCTAGTAGATGGCCTTATACAATGCACATTCTTAGTATCCGGCAGAGAAGCTTCGTAATACCTCATAATACTTCAATACGTAGAGCACTAGCTATGGTGAATCTGACATAGAGTAGTACAGTAGTAGTACAGTAGTAGTGACTATACACCATGACCTTTGTATAAGCTAAGTACACATTATAAAACATCACATTCATGTTATTCTTAGAATTGATGGAATTCTAGAATCGATGGAATTCTTAGAATTGATGTTATTTTTAAAATTGATATATCAGTGTTTATTGGTTTATTGTGTTTATGTTAGATAGTGTAATCTTGGGTGAAAAGTTTAGGTTCCTGGAGATGTCGGGAATAAGCCAGTGCTCATAGATTTTGCACCCAATGCAATACGCTGATAATGGCTTGTTCATGATGGCAGCCAAAGGGAGCGCATTGAACGAGACACCAAGCACTCTTTATTCTCCTGGGACTGTGTGTACACTATAAAGTGTATGTCCGTAGAGTGGTGATTAGGGAATGGTAAAGACTATGGTCAGCTCACCATGGATCATTCCATAAATAGAACACTAATTGAACAAAGTGGCCATAATAGTAGTTTATACTAGTTTATACTAGTCTAAATTAGCTAGTACTAGCCACCAGTCTATACCAACCTCTAATCCATACTACTACTAGTCTGTACTAGTCATAGACGTAGACTAGCCTTTACTACTGTCTCTACTGTAGTCTATACTGTAGTCTATACTGTAGTCTATACTGTAGTCTATACTGTAGTCTATACTGTAGTCTATACTGTAGTCTCTACTGTAGTCTATACTGTAGTCTATACTGTAGTCTATGTCTGTCTGTACTACTAGTCTATACTGTAGTCTATACTGTAGTCTATACTACTAGTCTATACTACTGTCTCTACTGTAGTCTATGTCTGTCTATACTACTAGCCTATACTAATATATCCCTGTCTATATTACTACTGTACTACTTCATTCTAGTCCATCCTCTGTACTACTACTCTATATGCTCATTGAGTACTAAACTAAACTACTCTATTCTATACGACCACTCAGTGTTAGATTCTCGTGAAACATTCATGTACTAAGTTAATTTTGTTGGTTGATGATTCCTCAAAACGAGGATATCGAGCTACTTAAGTAGTCGGCGAGGGAGTTGGCGTATCCAGTTGGTTGTCGCTAAGTCTGACCGGGAAAACTGCTGACATTCTGACCTGGTACTTCGGGTTTATCACATTCTGACCTGCTGCTTTGTACCATGATGACTGACGAAGTGGCATTCTGGAATGGTCATTGTCAGGTTATGACGGCGTAGGCTTCATAATACCTCTATGGGTAGTGCGCTGCCCATCGCGGATCTAACTGTACTAATCTATATGCTCATAGAATACTACACTAAATTGTACAGGCTATAATAGTAGTTATAGTTTATAGTAGTCTATACACTTCCGAACTAGTCTGTCTTTTTATTCCTGTCTATACTACACGGTACTACTTCATATTAGTCCACACTCAGTACTCAGTACTACTACTCAGTACTCAGTACTCAGTACTACTACTCAGTACTCAGTACTCAGTACTACTACTCAGTACTCAGTACTCAGTACTACTACTCAGTACTCAGTACTCAGTACTACTACTCAGTACTCAGTACTCAGTACTACTACTCAGTACTCAGTACTCAGTACTACTACTCAGTACTCAGTACTAGTCTATATACTTATTAAGCACTAAACTAATTACTGACCATATTAGTAGTCTATAGTAGTCTATACTACTCTATACTAGTATATATGCTCATTGGGTACTATACTATATACTACTCTATATTAGTATATATACTCGTTAAGTACTATACTACTCTGTACTAGTCTGACTCCTCTAATACCACGTACACTAGTCTATATTGCACAATCCATACTACAACGCTGTCATACTCCATACTCCATACTCCATACTCCATACTCCATACTCCATACTCCATACTCCATACTCCATACTCCATACTCCATACTCCATACTCTGTACTCTATACTCCATACTAGCCTTACTCTAGCTTATGCCACTACATGGTACTACTCTATAGTAGTCTATAATACTATACATACTCATTGAGTACTTTAATACTCAGTACCACTGAGGAATAGTCTGGACTAGCCTTAACCACTACTCTATATTACTACCACTCTCCAGTCTGTAGCATGGTTTATAGCATAGTAAGTAGTGAGTCATCCACTCTTTCCAGACACTTTCCAGCACACACTTTCCATCCTGGTCTACTCCAGAAATATACACGAGGTATATGACAAAGCAGAGTCTGGAATATGGTATAGTAGCTTTTATACTGCACCAGGCTTGTATATCAGCCATGGTACTATGCTGGCTTTGTCCCATTCATACCATTGGTTATTAGTCAGGTATAGATACATCATGGATAGCACACCAGACTAATGACAATCGTATGAATTCGTTTAGAAACATCTTTCTCTGGTCTTAACTCAGTTAAGGTAAGAACCTCAGTTAAGATAAGAACCTCAGTTAAGGTAAGAAATCCGCTAAGATAAGAACCTCAGTGAAGGTAAGAACCTCAGTTAAGGTAAGAACTCCGCTAAGATAAGAACCTCAGTTAAGATAAGAACCTCAGTTAAGGTAAGAAATCCGCTAAGATAAGAACCTCAGTGAAGGTAAGAACCTCAGTGAAGGTAAGAACCTCCGCTAAGATAAGGTACAGTGTGTTTTCAAAACGATTCAAATCACACTAGCAAAATTAACTCGAAAAGTTTCGTACCCCCTTCACACAATCTTTCAAACCAAATGGCGTAATATTCACACCAACTTTTTATTAGAATTCAATATTCTGAAATCTTAAGTCTGGACGATTTCCTCATATAGTACTACATTTGGGACAGAAGTCTTGCAGTATCAATCAAGGGTGAAAAACGGACGGAACTGAAACAGAACTGAAACAGAACTGAAACAGAACTGGT
This sequence comes from Metschnikowia cerradonensis, assembly GCA_002370635.1. Lineage (NCBI taxonomy): Eukaryota > Fungi > Ascomycota > Pichiomycetes > Serinales > Metschnikowiaceae > Metschnikowia > Metschnikowia cerradonensis. Next base: position 16,065 of record NKZD01002019.1, on the reverse strand, counting down.
TTCCTTGTTATCCTGTATACAACAACTTGTTAGGGTTTAATTTTGTATTGGTTTGTTTAATTTTGCTAGTGTGGTTTGCTAGTGTGGTTTGAATCATTTTGTCGCGCTGGTTTGAATAGTTTGAAAAACACTGTATTATGGTGGTACCCTCTTTAATGGCATTATTGGGTGCGAAATGTATGATACTCTCCACTAGTCTACTCTCCACTAGTCTACTCTCCACTAGTCTACTCTCCACTAGTCTACTCTCCACTAGTCTACTCTCCACTAGTCTACTCTCCATTAGTCTATAGTAGTCTATCGTAATCCACTCTATTCTATATTCTATACTCTGTACCAGTAGTCCATACTGCTCCATACTAAAAACGGAACCTGTAGGAGATTACTGAACATAACAGTATCAATCTAGCCAATGTATCAATCTGGCCAATGTATCAGGTGAGTCAATGTATCAGGTGAGTCAATGTATCAGGAGTTGTATAGTGACTAGTCAGAAAGTCAATGCAGTGAGTCAGTGAATCAGAAATACCAGTCTAAGCTACTTTATACTACTTAATAATACTTTGCCCTCTGCCCTCTGCCCTTAAAAAGAGGTTCATAAAATATGAATATCTGTATTTCTGGAAATTGCAGAAAAAGACATAGGATGGTGGAATGGTGGAATGGTGGGTGGTGGGATGGAAACGTGTAGAGAGGAGCAGGAGGAGCAGGAGGAGCAGGAGGAGCAGGAGGAGCAGGAGGAGCAGGTGGTGGTGAGGTTTTATACTCTACACCTGCATATAGCCCCTAGAATCATCCTGCACGCGTCGGCCGCGCCAGTGCGTTGTCAAAATTCCAACACTTTCGTCCTACGGCAACAATACCATCTTCAGAGAACTCTTTCTTCTCCTGACACATTGGCCGCAAAACACTTAGTTCCAGCCTTTTTCGCCACCCCTTTTCACCCCCTGGCGCTTTTTTCCCGCTGTTTGCGCCCCCTCTGTGTCCCTTTAGACAGCGCTTTTTCTCCACACTCTCCCTTCCAATGAAGATAAAGGAAATCAACACAACGCTGACCATTGCGTGGAGCCACGATGTCATTCCGCTTTTGGCTGTGGCATCTGTAGCTGGTGCCGTGGATTTGAACTTTTCCTCCGCCTCCAACTTGGAAATCTGGGACCCTTTTGGGCTTCTGTCCGCCACCCCGATTTTCTCCGCCCACGTCGACCACAAGTTCCATGCCTTGGCCTGGCTGTCGCCCTTCGACTCCTACCTGCATGGAGTCTTGGTGGCAGCACTTGAAACCGGCGCTGTGGAATTCTACAATGTTGAAACTTTGATCAAACAAGGCTCGTTGCAAACTGCCACTATCCACTCTTCCAAGAAACACTCGGGTGCCGCCAAGTCCTTGCTGTTCAACCCGCTCCAGCCCCACATATTGGCCTCCGGTGGCCAGCAGGGCCAGATTTTTGTCTGGGACTTGAAGACGTTTGATGACCCGTTTATTCCGGGCAGACCCATGACTCCTATGGATGAGATTTCGTGTGTGGCTTGGAACAATACTGTGCCGCATATCATGGCCTCCACCAGCAATGCTGGATATACCAGTATTTGGGACTTGAAGCTGAAGAGAGAGGTGTTGCACTTATCATACAATGGTCCTTTGGGCCGCGCAGACTTCTCGCACGTGGCATGGCACCCTACGCAGCTGACCAAGTTAATTACCGCCAGTCAGAGCGACCTGTGTCCCATTATCATGCTGTGGGACTTGCGGAATGCTTCTGAGCCTGAAGCCATTTTGGAGGGCCACACCAAAGGTGTGTTATCGTTGGATTGGTGCGTGCAAGACCCCAACTTGTTGATTTCCTCCGGAAAAGACAATACCACCAAGTTGTGGAACCCCATCACGGGCGTGAAGCTTGGCGAGTACCCCAGTGCTGCCAACTGGGCGTTCTTGACCCGCTTTGCTCCTAGAGCCCCGGATGTCATTGCTACTGCATCTTTCGATGCCAAGATTGTCATCCAGACTTTGCAAGATACCTCTCCGCCTGTTTCCGAAAAAGTGCGTTCTAATAACGACGATGAGTTCTGGTCCAATATCGCTACCACGGAGGTGCAACAGGCTGTGTTCGAGGTGCAACAGGCTCCAGTATGGCTCAAGCGACCCTGCAGTGCTAGTTTTGGCTTTGGCTCCAAGCTTGTAACTATACATAACTCCGACGGCAAGGGCCGGGTGGATGTGTCAAAATTTCTTTCGGAAAACCCTGCCAACTACGTTTTGGCCGAGTTGCTGGAAGCTATCAAGTCCAATGACTTTTCTAAAATCGTGTCTGCAAGAGCCTCGGGCTCCTCTTCTGATAAGGCTGACTGGGAGGTATTGCAAAAGTTGGAGAGCCAAGGAAAAGGTGCTTTTTTCAAGACTTTGGTGGACGAAGTCTCTCCTTCCGAGTCTGCTTTGGATCTTGATGCCGAATTATTGAGCGACGAGCCAGCTTTGGATCCTGAAAACGATGACGAGTTCTTCTCCAATCTTTCCAAGGATATGAAGGACAAAAAGAGCTCCGGTGCTGACTTGTATGTACCTACAGGTGACTTTAAGATTCACAACGAAGCAGATTCGAGCGTGGAATCTCGTTTGGCCAAGTTGCTCTTGAACTACAAGATTCCCGATGCAGTTTCATTATGTTTACAGGAGGACAAGTTGACGGAGGCATTGATTTTGGCCTTGGACCAGAGCGAGGAGATCAGAAACAAGGTGAAAAACCATTACTTCCTGAAATCCGGCTCCAACGTGACCTCTCGCTTGATCTACTCCGCCTCCTACAAAGATATCTCGGATATCGTGGCCAACGCAGACATCTCCGACTGGAAAGATATTGCGGCCAGTATATCATCCTTCTGCAAGGATGAAGAAGACTTCAACCACAGAATGGTGGAGTTGGGAGACCGGGTCATGCTGCACGACCCTTCCAACAAGGACAACAGAGACAATGCTTTTACGTGCTACTTGGCTGGCAATGCTTTGGACAAGGTGTCAGCCATTTGGCTTGGCGATTTGCCCAAACTCGAGGAGACTTTGTTGCAGACGGAAACAGAAAAGATCTCGTCTCCCCACGATGCCAAGTACTTGGCTTTGTCTGGATTTGTGGAGAAACTCTCTGTTTACCGGTCGATTTCGAAGCTTTCTGGTCCGCTCTCTGGACCTGCCATTGAGCCCGTTTGCGAAGCCATCTTTGAATTCACCAATATGGCTGCTTCGAGCGGATTTTTTGAGCTTGCGGACCAATTCATGGCGATTTTGCCCGAAGATTTTGCTGGTTTGAAGACCGAAAAGGATCGCATTGCTAAGGCTACCGGAACGTCCACCACAACAGCCACCAAAAAGGCTACAATTGGGCCAGGAAATGGTCATGCGGCTAGAGCTGCCCGCTACAGCGTGGGCCATAAACCTTCTATTGTCGCACCTGCCGGTCCTTCCAAAACTTCATCTTCTACCGCAGTGCCTTTGACCCAGGGCTATGCACCAGTAGGACATGGGGGAGCAGCAAACCCATATGTTCCAGCTGCCGCAGCCACAGCAACAGGAGGAGCCCCAGTTTCAGGAGTTCCAGCTTTCAACCCTTACAACCCCAAACCCGAGGAAAAACGGCCTTCTTTCAGTGGAGCCCAAGGAGGTGCAGCAGCTCCAGTTGGAGTGGTTCGTCCACCAGCAACCCCAGCCTTCACCCAGCCTTCGTCTTATGCCCAGCAGCCAGCAGCAGGAATTTACGGTAATGCCACGCAAGCACCCGTGCCTCCTCCGCCTACATCCAAGAAGAACGAGACCGATGGCTGGAATGACTTGCCTGATACGTTCAAAGCACCCAAGCCAGCCGCACGTCGGACTCCGGCTCCAACTTCTGCTTTAGGCTTGGGCTTCGTGAATTCTTCCTCGAAACCGGTGGCTCCTACCCCTAAACTTCCAATTTCAAGACAGCCACTGAACCAACTCCAGCCTCCACCACCCAAGAATAGAGTGGTGACCAAAGGGTCAGCTCCGGGAACTCCAGGGCTCGCGCCTAGTGGCAAGTATGCACCAGCAGAGCCTGTTTCTCCTGCACTCAGCTCGTCAGGGCTGATGACGAATGCTCCAATTGGAGCCGTTGGAGTAGGAGCAGCAGCAGGGTTTAACTCGGTACCAAAGAGTGTACCAAAGAACCCATATGCACTTACAGCTACACCTTCGGCCAAAATCACCTATGCAGCCCCTCCTCTGAACAATTTCGTGGCCCCAAAGGCCTCCAAACCCGTGCTGAACCCATACACGCCCCCACCCTCCAATACTCCTTCTTTCAGCGCTGGATCCCGGAGACCCGGCCAAGGAAGAACCACCTCGTCGCTGAGTATGGGACAGAATGGGCCTCCTTCGAGCAAGCCTTCTCCACAGACATTTGCACCTCCTCCACCTGTGTCCAGACCAGCAGCGGGGTCCAGAAGGGGATCGCAGTCGAATAACCCATACCAGCCCAAATTGTCCAATGTTCCATCTGGAAACGTGACTCCTGCAACAGGTATTGCACCACCTCAAACAGGAATTGCACCACCCACAACAGCTGCTCCTCTAGGAAACACATTTAGTACACCTCCAGTCGGGCATAGATCCCAGCAACCAACTCCCAGCCAGTACGCACCAATGCCCAGCAGAAGCCCCAACAACCAATATGCACCTCCAAATGGGACATCCAATGGGCCAGCTAGTGCAGCTAATGCACCTAATGGGCCAGTGAACGGAGGGGCAGGTCAGTATGCACCACCACCTCAGGCATCCATTGCTGGACCTCCAAAAAACCAATACGCCCCAAGCTCCACGCCAGCACAAAGCAAAGCACCTTCCAACCAATATGCACCACCTCAGCAGTCAGTGCCTCAAGTATCTGCACCTACCATTCCAGGTCCCCCAGTGAAGTCAAAGGCAGTAGCCCCAGCAGCACCAGCACCAAATCCAGAAACTTCAAACCCCGAGGCTTCTAGTGCCGAGGCTTCAGGAATCCAAACGTCGTTTACGGCGGTGTTGGGCCGCATCAAACCGGCTGCACCTCCCAAGTACTCCAAGCACGTGACAGATATGGAGAAGCGTCTCAACCTCTTATTTAGCGATTTGAGCAGCTCTAAGTTATCAGGCGGAATGGTGGAGTCATTGAGCAAATTGGCGTCTGCATTGGATGCAAAGGACTTTGCCAACGCCGCAGCCTTGAACCAGGAGCTCAGCACCAACCACGCCGGCGAGGCCGGCAACTGGCTCACAGGCATCAAGCGGTTAGTGACCATGGCCGAGGCGTTCGACTCCTAGTCTCAGAGTTACGTTACGTAGTGTAACTATAGCGTAAAAAAAATTAATCAGCAATCAACAGTAGTCTAGAGAAGTACAAGGGAGAGTTTTGAGGAGGTAAGGTGTTAATGGAGAGAAGGTCAATGGCAGCAAACCAATTAGTGGCAGCAAACCAATTGGTGTCAGCAAACCAGTTAGTGGCAACAAACCAATTAGTGGCAACAAACCAATTAGTGGCAGAAGTATTCACTGTTGGTATGGTACAATAATGGAAGGTACAGTAATGGTGCAAAGGACAGACCAGGACCAAGTCAGTTATTCAGTATTGTCAGGTGAATCAGATCAGTAAGAAAGATGATACAATGGTGGTCGATTCGAGATCGTCTTCTAGCGTTGGTAGTTATACAGTGACCGAAAAGAAGTAAAGGAGTAGAGGAGTAGAGGAGTAGTGGAGTAGTGGAAGAGTAATAGTAGCAATGGTGACTAAGAAACATTAGGACATCAATATTAGTGTGTACTTGAATGTAGACTCTAGAACCAGTGACCCAGGAGTAGTGACCCAGAATCAGTGACTTGATCATTACTAATTTTGGGACTAATGACTCCAGGGGTACTAGCTCTTAAGTGTAACTCTTAGGTGAGACTCTTAGGTGAGACTCTTAGGTGAGACTCTTAATTAGTGATTCAGAGTGGTTCAGTGATTCAGTGGTTCAGTGGCTCAGTGGCTCAGTGGTTCAGTGGTTCAGTGGTTCAGTGGTTCAGAGTGGTGAATAGTACAGTGTCTTTCAAAAGTATTCAAACCACACTAGCAAAATTAAGCAAACCAATAATTCAAAAAGTTTCGTACTACTTAGCACAGTCTTTCAAAGCATATGGACAAGTTGTTGTATACAGGATAACAAGGAAACAGGGTTCAGTTCCGTCCGTTTTTCACCCTTGATTAATACTGCAAGACTTTTGTCCCAAATGTAGTACCATAAGAGGCCATTGTCCATATTTAAGATTTAAGATTTAAGATTTAAGATTTAAGATTTAAGATTTAAGCCTTCAGGATATTGAATTCTAATAAAAAGTTGGTGTGAAATATATATTACGCCATTTGGTTTGAACCATTCTGTCTTTTTGGTTTGAACCATTTTGTCGCGCTGGTTTGAATACTTTTGAAAAACACTATACTTGTTGACAATAATAGATTTAGTTATAATTATTTTTTCAATATATACTTATGATTATTTAAAATTTATTCACTTATGATTTATTTAGTTATAATTATTTTTTTAATATATACTTATGATTATTTAAAATTTATTCACTTATGATTTATTAAGTTATATCAACCAAGAGTCGTAGCTGAGTACTAGGCGTAACTCATAAACTAACTGTGCGACCTATGATATACTTGATACTTGATGAGTAACTGTAAATTGGGTTATAGTGAGTGATAGAAGTGTAGACAAAGTGTAGTCAAAGTGTAGTCAAAGTGTAGACAAAGTGTAGTCAATAGTGAAGTAGTAGTCAATAGTGAAGTAGTAGTCAATAGTGAAGTAGTAGTCAATAGTGAAGTAGTAGTCAGTAGTGAAGTAGTTTAGTAGTAGTGAGTAATGGTAGTAGTTTAGTAGTAGTGAGTAATGGTAGTAGTTTAGTAGTAGTCAGTAGTAAAGTAGTTTAGTAGTAGTCAGTAATGGTAGTCAGTAATGGTAGTCAGTAATGGTAGTCAGTAATGGTAGTCAGTAATGGTAGTAGTCAGTAATGGTAGTCAGTAATGGTAGTAGTCAGTAATGGTAGTCAGTAATGGTAGTAGTAGTACCTTCAGATCTAAGATGGGCGGAATACTACTCATATAGGGATTGAGCTCACGTGCCCAGTTAATCGGGAACAGATACTACTGCTATCCTTGGCTGCTCTCCCGCAGAATATTCAATGGTGACCTATCCTTCTTCCTAAGGAATCCTCAACGAATAGTGTAGTAGTGTAGTAGTGTAGATGGTAGTATCTAGTATTTAGCTATCAATTACCTTTTTGTCATTTATTTATTTTTCGGTTACTCTCGTTTTACTACAAAATACTATGATTATATATAGTACATTACATTAGTAAGAAATGAAAATTATTGGATAATCTTTGTCTGATATGTGGTCAGGTAGTAGTGTACACTATTATACAAGTTTAGTCCTGTCTAACAGACAGTCAGAGACGAGAAGACAGGAAGGCAGCCAATTACAGTCACAGAGACAGTCACAGAGACAGTGACAGAGACAGTCACAGAGACAGTGACAGAGACAGTCACAGAGACAGTCACAGAGACAGTCACAGAGACAGTCACAGAGACAGTCACAGAGACAGTCACAGAGACAGTGACAGAGACAGTCACAGAGACAGTCACAGAGACAGTGACAGAGACAGTGACAGAGACAGAGACAGAGTCACAGATAAACATAATGCTAGCACTTGGTTTTCATACCCCAGTAGATCGCATCTCTAGTGCTGGTCATGAATTCATGCATCCATTTGTTCACGTATTCATCTAGTCACACGTCAAAAGACGAAGTAGACTAATTCATCCATAAGTTTGCTGATCTTCATGATAAAAGACATTGACCGAAGTTATCGATGTTTAGTCAAGGTAACTGAGAATCAGTCAAGGTAAGACTTTCAGTCAAGGTAAGACTTTCAGTCAAGGTGAGACCGTCAGTCAAGGTAAGACTGTCAGTCAAGATAATCGAGGTTCTATATCCAAACTGATTCCAACCTGACTTAAATTAAACAGGACTTCGAAGTCCGCCTCCCATATCTGGATCCAAAAGGTACCGTAATTGTTTCAGTATGAAAAGAGCGGACATTGAGAATATATGAGCATCGCTTGAACACTGATTCTAGTTCCCCCCAATAGCCTCAAAAAGAGGAACAGAAAGGACCAATAGAATATGTCCAGTGATTAATAATTCTTGACAATGCCTGTTAACCCTTGAATTGACTTAGAGTTAGAAGCAAATGTCTGGTCCAGACTTACCCTCAAAATGACTAAGACTTGAGTTTAAGCTCGCCCCGACATGGCCTTGACACGACTAAGACTTGAGTTTAAGCTGGTCCCGACTTAGCCTTAAACCGACTAAAACTCAAGTTGGAGTCCTGGTATTCACCAAAGATTGACTTCAAGTTTAATCCACAAAAAACCACTTGATCCTCACTGAATCTCCCACTGAATCCTTTGACTCAAGATCCAATTAACCCCAAGAACCACATCATTAATATGAATAGAATAGAATTATTCCACATTGACATCATATGATCAAACAGAAACATAGACCCATAGAACCCTACCAAAAGAAATGGTGTAGATGTCACACTCTCCTTTTGGACAGGTCGAGACGGGCTATGCCCTTCATTAGGTTTTTGGTGGACACGTGACTCCATCTATCACTTTGTTCGTTTCGATTCATGAAGGTCTTAACCAATTTGGAAACCTGTGCATCCAAGAGTTCCTGTTGCACGCGGTCCACAAGCCCAAGGCTTTGTTTGAGTTGGTACACGATGTGGAAGAGCTGGTCCATGTTGGAGGGGAGATTATTTTGGAGCATTTTCTCTGCTTCTTTTGCCAAATGCTCCATTTTCTCCAAAACTGTGGTTTTAGGCTCCAATACCTGCACACAGATCTCCTTTCCACCGTCCCGAGTCTGGAGATACTCTCGTAGGGATTCCACTCCCAGAGTTGTACTTTCTAAAGCCGTACCTTTCAAAGCCGTACTATCTAGACCCAGACCTTTCAAATCTGTACTGTCTAGACTCAGACCTTCCAAAGCCGTACCTTTTGATACCCTTAAATCCTCCAAATTCTGTCCCCTTCCCCCCTTTTTCTTTCTATCAATTCTGGCCAAACCCTGGATCTTCCGGAGATTAGATTCAAGCGCCTCTCTCCACTGAAGCTTTTCTAGCTCCAACAGCCGGAGTTTGCGCTTAAACACCTCAATACTCTCCTTATTGGACTCGTTCAAAGGGTTAGGCTTGACCACCCTTTTGCCAGCCAATTCCGTGTGTGAATCTTTTAAACTGTACCAGCTGGTGGAAATAGTGCCATTGGCCAAATCTGTAAGTAGCTCGTGCTTGATGATTTTGGCGATTCCTTTGGCTGTTTCTGCATCTTTGTTGACCAGCATATCGGGGTCTTCCGTAGACTCTAGTGATTTTTTGAAACACCACGTCAAAAGCTGCCGCATTTGGTTGGGTTCGGGGATCGAGGGGTCCAACAGTTTATAATATTCTTGGGCGGAAACCTGCGCATGTGGTTTAGACGAGTACCCGTTTCCCACCGACAGTTGCCGTTTGCCCCTGTTGTTGTAGGAGGAGCGCCTTTTGTTGGGGATGAAGTCGGACTCGTCTGCTGTGAGGTTGATTAGGTGGTGAGTCACTTTTTCCGAGTACTCATTGGGGGATGCTGGAGACTGGGACCTTTCGTGGTCGCTATATTGATCCTGGGCCTTATATTGATCTTGGGCCTTATATTGATCCTGGTCACTACATTGGTCTTTGGACGTGATTTGGGGGTCTTTTTGCTTCTTTTTCCGACCGGTTGCAGAGGATTTGGCCGTTTTCGGCGGTTTTTCCGCCTCGGACTCGCTGTTCTTGCCCGTTTTTGCTGCTTTATAGCCACCCCGACTCCTTTTCGAAGGCGGAAGCCCCTCCTTATCATCATGGAAGAATGCTGGCGATGGAGCCCAATTATCGGGCGAATTAAGCTGCGCTGTGGCTCTTTTCAAGCGGGAAATCGGCGTGCTGGCCGAATTGATGGGCGAATCGCTTGAAACAGCCACCGGACGCGCCCTAGGAGGCATTTTGCGCTTGGTAGGCGTCTTCATGGAGTCGGAAGGTTCCGGCATGGGACCGTTTCCGCCTGATAGGAGCTGTTTGAGCGTATTGTGCAGGCCCAACATGGACTGGGGCTGGCTGGACCGTTGTGGGGGGTTCATGGAGTCGTCTGATTCGTCAGAACTAAAGTTATGGCGCAGAGCAGTGTATTTGATTCCAGGAAGGTTATTTTGGGCGTTCTTGGGAGGATTTACACCGTTTTTGAGCGGATTTTCACCGTTTTTCCCGCTTTTTTCACCAGTTTTGCTGTTCTGGCCGCTTTGCTCAGTCTTGACCACTTTCCTCGGCCTGCCACGGCCTCTCAGAGCGGGTTTTTTAGGCGGCATAACGGCTCATAAAGAATAAATGCGTATGAAGGGATGTAATGAAGGGATGTAGTGAGCAACGGGATGTACTAGTGGCAGCAGGAGCGGAACTGTATATAGAGCAAAGTTTATCGTGGAACAGGGCAAAAGGATGAACGTAAGGATGTGTTGGTGTACTGGCCTCCTATACTGTTGGACCGATAAGTATGTGTGGTAAGAGGATTGTTTGAGGATGTTGTTGTTGCGCGGAGGGACTATGTACAGGACCACACGGCTTTCCGAAGCTAAGAGGTTCCAAACGACAGCAAGTGATCATTTAGTGCAGGAAAAAAACAGAGTAATTGGCTTCATTTTGGTGTTTTAGGAAAATTTTGTTTACTGAACCTCTCGTGTTTTTTTGGTGTGGAAGTAGATTTTGGGCGTTGAAGCGAGTTCGTGCTTGATTTCACTTATGTGCAGGAGAGATAGTTATTGCGCGTGTGTCCAGTACTCAGACAAACGATAAACTACTGTCAATAACACGCAAGTGGTGATTTCCAATAAAGATTTTTCTTGTTGTTTAATAGATGTCCTGTACATAAGCATTCTACTACATTACATCCTTACACCGTGCATGTTCTGAAACACCGCCAGACTGCAGATAGACAGCCATCATAACTACACCGCCAAATCCAAAACCAACCTGAAACAAACAAATCATTACATTCGGCTGATGACTCCGCTGCTTTCTCGGTGCGGACACTACGTTGCAGTGGTATCCAAAGAATCTGTCCAGGTCCACCTGCTCCTGCATACAAGTGCACCACCCATTTTCCAAAATCTTCGAAAAGTCTTAACCAACCATGGCCGGAGACATGATACAGTGCCGCCCTCGGATCTGCCGATTACGGTACACCAGGTTGAATGGGAACATGTGCTTCCGGGAAACCGGTCGCTGAAGTATGCAGTGCTGGTCACGTGTGGCGGCATCAATTTGGTGGTGGTGATTGAAGTGGCCGGGGGTGAACCGGGGGTAATCGAGGTGGACGGGGTGGGCATCGACAGATTCCAGTGGTTCCCTGCAATTCCGACCACTTCTCATCTGAGGTCAAATTCGGGAACATTTCCGGAGACGACCACACCGGCATCGTCCCTCGCTTCCACTACCCCCGGAACTACACCCCCGGCTACTGGGTCCTACAGAAACTCCACCATGCTAGCGGTCTTCTCCCGCATGAACCTCCACATGAAGGTCTACTCGCTATTATGCACACAGGCCCTTGTGACGGTAGCCAAACCGTGCAGTCACGTGATCTTTCATCCGACTAAACCCCGGCTCTGGTCGGTCGTGGCCCAACCGTATCACCCGAAAAACCTGGCTGCGCGCCGCCTGCCTTCGACTAACCCTCGGGTCTCCCACTTCTATACGGACGGGGTCACGTGCTCTCGCCTCGTATCCCTAGAACTTCCTCTGGCTGTGGGCACCGCGGCTAAATGGGAATGGTCCCAATCGGGTAAGTGGCTTCTGCTGGTTGACCCGGAATCCCGTTTGGGAGGGGCAGATGTCCGGGTATACAACTTGTACGGCATACACCAACGAGGTCACGTGACTAGCGGCGTGACCGAAGGTCACGTGGCACACCCCACGCTTGTGGCTGCAGCACGTGACGCCAGTGAGTTTGGATGTCTCTGGGGGCTTGGATCCGGTCCTTGGCTGCAGGAATGTGACTATATTGTGAAGTACGATGAGCTTTTCGATCTGGGTCGTGCGCTGGCCATAACCATGCAGGTTGTCGATATTCAGAGTCTTCTGCAGGGAAGACCGGAGCAAGTGGTGCTTTCCGAGGGTATTATATGGTCGCATTTCCGGGACCTCGATTTAGAGATCAAGTACTCGCGGTTGGCGCGGATTCCCCCGGCCAAGTTCCGGTGGAAACAGAGCATGACATCCGGGGGGCGTCACGTGATCGCCTCTGATAAGAACGTTTGTATATTCCAGCGGCAATTCGGGGCTCTGCCGAAACTTGTACCGGAAATGTGTGTTTTCGGCGACCTGAAGTTCTTGGATGTGCTCGTGGTGGACGGTGGGTACGTTATGGCCTATAGTGATCACGTGCTGGTGCTACATACAGGCACACCGATAATCCTAGCTACGAGTCGGTATTCTTTTAGTACGGTCAGGTTTTCTATTGAAGAAGACACTTTGGTCGTAAGTTTAGTGGAGGATACGCCCGGGGGCCCCCTCTGGCGGCGTGTATGCAGGCCATTATCACACTTGACGTCAGTGCCCAATGAAAATGTGGTACCACAGCAAGTGGCCAATGAGAAGGCCAGAGAAAGTCCTTTGCAAGATACTCTGACGGAGCATGAAGTCACAGACACGTTTCAAAACAAACGGAAGGATATATACAGGAAGGTGACGTGAACAGACCAAACACATCGAGTCAAATGATCACATGACACCAGGATCACATGACACCAGGATCACATGACACCAGGATCACATGACACCAAGAATGACATAGTAACAGATAGACAGTCGTATGCAGTGAATGGTCATGTTTTAGTCACGGGAAGGGACCAAGTAGACAGAAGCAGTCAAATGATCACACCAAGTAAGAACAGTCACATGATCATACCAAGTAAGAACAAGAATAACACAAGTCACATGACCAGACCAAGTAAGAACAAGAATAACACAAGTCACATGACTAGACTAAATAAGAACAAGAATATCACGAGTCACATGACTAGACCAAATAAAAACATATTCCAGTCAACCACTGTAATATGGAGTTATTAGTCACATGATCAGAGAAAATAAGACAAACCACACTCATAATCACTTGGAGAAGAGTCACATGACAGTCACATGACACCAGACTTGATCACTCCAAGACATCATAGCATATCCATAGAGTAATCTGGTTGGCCAAAGTAGAGATGGAGTCACCTGGTTGCAAAGGTAGATAGCAGTCACAATATCACACATGACAGTCGCATGAGCAGACAAGACATCACAGTCACATGACACTAAGAGATTAATCACACCAATGTCACAGTTTATGATCACACCAGCAAGAACATATCATAGTCACATGACCATTCTGACGGTCACAACCATTAACAGTCAGATGACCCTTTTGAAAGTACCATGGCCCCTTTGAAAGTCACATCACACAGTTCAGGTCACACCCAGTAAGATTATATGACACGCACATGATTCAACCAACGAAGAATAGATCATAGTCATACCACAGTGACAAGATCCATTTTTGGCTGACTTTCCGAGTCACCCGAACATCGTCACCTGACAGTTACATGATCCAATCATACCCCACATTGTTCATGAGTCACCTGATCAGTCAACGTCACAAGATCTTCTCTTACCTGAACAATCATATGATCGTCTTTCACTTTCACTTTCACTTTCACTATCACTATCACTTTCACTTTCACTTCCACTTCCACTTTCACTTTCACTTTCACTTTCACTTTCACTTTCACTTTCACTTTCACTTTCACTTTCACTTTCACTTTCACTTCCACTTTCACTTTCACTTTCACTTTCACTTTCACTATCACTATCACAGTCACAGTCACAGTCACAGTCACAGTCACAGTCACAGTCACAGTCACAGTCACAGTCACAGTCACAGTCACAGTCACAGTCACAGTCACAGTCACAGTCACAGTCACAGTCACAGTCACAGTCACAGTCACAGTCACAGTCACAGTCACAGTCACAGTCACAGTAACCTTCACATGAATAATCACCCGATCGTCACACGACAGTCACACAATACACTCTTACCTATTCAGTCATGGTCACATTATCACACGTTCCAATCGTACCTGAACAATCACGTGACCGTGAGTAATTGATCAACTGCTCTTCTTCTTAGGAGCTCCCTTGCTTCTCTTCTTTCTATCAGCAACCATCTTCACTCTATAAGCCTCCTTTGGATCCACCAACTTCAAGTCTGGAAACCACTCCTTAAAATCACGGAATGTAGGCGCCGAGTCGTTTTTTCCATAGTACGATGCCACCGTAGGGCCCTTCAAAGGCGCACGTAAGACCTTGGCTCCGTTACGGATTCCACTGGGGTTGTAAGTTTCACCGAAGATTTGTGCGGAAAGTTGCTTGACTGCTTTTAGCTGAGTTTTGCTATTGTGCAGGAAACTCATGGTATTGAGGCGTTGGAAGTTGGGAGTTGGCAGTTGGGAATTAGGGGAATTGGGGGAGTTTGGTGGATGGAGGTTTTGGTGGGATAGTTCTTTTTTTTATAAGTGCGAATAAAGCTGGTGTACGGGTGTTTGGTTTAGAAAAAAAGTAAGTGCGGGTGTACAGGTTTCAAGAGATTTGGTGTACTAATGTGAGTATATGCAGGAAAATGTTGATTCAGACCGAACCTGATATTTGGTCAAAGCTCAAGCTTACAAGTAAGTGCCCCAATATATATATATAGTAGTAATTCAGTAGTGTAGCAGTATAATAGAGTAGTATTGGTAGAATATTAGTAAAGTAAAAATATAGAATCTTGAGTAGTAGTAAAATAGTAGTAGAGTAGTGGTAGCAATAGTGATTTAAAATGCTACTAGTGATTTCAGTAGAGTATTAGCGTGCTATAGTTGTATATAATGTAGTCTAGTGTAAAGGTAGAGTAGTAGAGTAGTAGAGCAGTGTATTAGAGTAGTAGGAGGGGTATTGAAAGGTTACTAGTCAATAAGGAAAGACTAGTTGATGAATAGTAGAGTTGTTGGAGAATATCAGACATAGACAAGGGAATAGACATAGACAAGGGAATAGACATAGACAAGGGAATAGAACATATCTATATGTACACCACACGTAGATACGTAGATATAGAAAGACAGAGTCACCTAGATGTATTGAAAGGTGAATATTAGAGCAGTAGAGTAGTAGAGTAGTAGAGCAGTAGAGTAGTAGTACAAGGAGTTTTACAATACCCTATAACATTGTATTTATTAGAATCCTGTAAATATGCACGCAAATTACCTAATCGAAACTATATCAGTTTATTATCAGTTGATAATTCCTCATTAAGAGTAATCAGTCACCAATAAATATTTTCCCGGAAGGTAGCCAAATAGGTGTAGTAACGGTGAACCAGAAAGGGGCGTAGTAACGGTGATACAGAAAGGGGCGTATTAGAATCGGTTCCCGATTAACTGGGCACATGATCTCAATACCTATAAGGGTTGTATTCCACCCATCTTGGATCTAACAATATTATATAGTAGTATAGTATTGTGTAGTATAGTAGTATAGTATTGTGTAGTATAGTAGTATAGTATTGTGTAGTATAGTAGTATAGTATTGTGTAGTATAGTAGTAGTATAGTAGTATATGTCAGACCCACCATAGGTAGGGACCTACCTATGGGATATTATGCAACCTCTCTGGCCGATACAATGGCTATTGACTCATCCATGGCACCTTAACCCGTGACTTGGCCTCATCGATTCACCTTACCTCGTGACATGGCGTTTAACCACCCTGCTCCACTCTGGTTGTTTTCTAGCTAGCTATATAAGGTACTCGGATTCCCACTTATTGGGAATCCATCAACGAATAAAGACAGCTTAGTACTTAACGTTACAACAAGA